>JACXGM010022278.1:5761-16908 GCA_016801145.1 Umbra pygmaea | reverse complement strand
TTGGTGTAGACCTATACCTCTGGTCCACACTGTAGTGTTGGTGTAGACCTATACCTCTGGTGCACACTGTAGTGTTGGTGTAGACCTATACCTCTGGTGCACACTGTAGTGTTGGTGTAGACCTATACCTCTGGTGCACACTGTAGTGTTGGTGTAGACCTATACCTCTGGTGCACACTGTAGTGTTGGTGTAGACCTATACCTCTGGTGCACACTGTAGTTCGTATCAACCTGAATTAGATATGACCCTGCTGTTGGATGACAGTGAAGAAATTAACTTAAAAACATTTGTTGCGGTGAACATTTACAAACTCCCAATGAAAGGATTAAGAATAAATTGGTATATGTAACAGCTTTGCTGTCAAACCAGTGACCCTGTGAAGATAATGACAACTGTCACCCTAAAAACATTGTTCCCATTGCCCCACAAAGAAATGGGTCCCATCTGAAGTGAGGGGAATAATTACTTTAGAGCCTCAGTGAGTAGCGTAACAGATTGAAATGCTTCCATCGCCAATTGCCAAATGACTAGCCATTTCACACCAGCCACACACACTCGTTGACCTATTATTTTCTGTAGCAATCCCAGCAGCTGGGCATAGCTTAAGTGAATGATCCAGGTCATGGCACCAAGGCAACAGCCATGCTTCCTCTGTACAACGTGAGCCAGCAAACACCTGAACATGTGGTCAACTGTCACCCTGAAAGTATTATTAACATTGACTGCTAACTTTTGCAAAGCAAGGGAAAAAACTACTCCAATGTAGGTATACAGGACTTTACAGCCAAATATATGTGGACACCTGACCATGGAAATCCCATTCCAAAACCATGGGCAAAAATGTGGAGTTGCCCCTCCCCTTTGCAGCTATATCAGCCGCCACTCTTCTGGGAAGGTTTTCCACAAACTCTGGAGTGTGTCTTTATGAATCTTTGCCCATTCAACCAAAAGAGCACATGTGAGGTCAGGCCCCGATGTTTGACATGAAGGCCTGGCTTGCAATCGCCATTCCAATTCATCCCAAAGGTGTTCAATGGAACACTCACCAACTGCACTTCAGTGATTGAACTTACAGGTGCCCGATCTGCACACGAGTCACTGGAGAGTGACGTGGCAAGGTAGATAATCTTAATTATCTATCTGAAATCCTAGGCAGCGCTATGTCAATTTGCACTGCCACCAGCTGTGGTTTCTGGGCAAAGTCAGTGAAGTGACTGACTACCTTGACCTAGCTTGTCCTGCAAGGCAGCAACTTTAGCACACTATGCCATGTTGACCTCCAACTTAAAAAGTATTCTAATGATATTGTAAAGATGTTAAGTAATGTTGATGAGGCAAAGGAAGAAAAACAATGACAGCACTGAGCTAGTGGCTTAGTTAATGTTGCTCAGCTCAGTTTGCCTTGATGTTGTATTGCATTTTGGAAGTTCAGAAGATATACTGAAACAAAATCAGTTGAATTTCAAAACCCTGAGACAAATATTTGGTGTTACATGGAACCAGATTGTGACTACTGTATTTGAACACACTTCATAGCTATTTTGATGAGAAACAGCTACACTTCTTACCTGCCCTAAGTAAATACACATTAAAGGGGCACTGTGTGGAATTTAATGCAGTGAGAATTCTCTTTCCATGACCAGTTTACAAAAGCAGCACAAAATGTATTTCTTGATATGTGAAAAATCAGTTTAGAAGGAACAATGGTTCCTCATGATGAGTTGGTCTATCATATAAATTATGCATTTAATTGTGTTCAAATGAAACAGAAAGTAGTTTTGTTGTTATGGCTGGAATATAAATAGCACTTTTAAATGAGCCTACATCCTGGTATAGTATTCCTAGTTGATGTAAAGTTAAATGCTGTTCTGTAGGTTAGAATACCCCATCAGTGTTCTTTGATCTGTATAGTCCAGTGATGGTGAGGGAAACTGGATGCCTCTTCCGTGACCCCAGCGAGAGCAGCCTAAAGAGTAGCGTGAGTACTGGCCTACTGGGAGTGTACTCTGGCCAGCAGCCAGGATAGCTGCCAGGCTTAGGGGATCCTGGAGAGGAAGGTAAGTGAAGGAAGGTGGTGAGAAGAGCCAACAACCTGCTTTACGTCTGAATACCTGCCTGGAGACTTGGAGCTGGGGTCTTGATCTGTGTCAAAACAAGGAGCTATGTTATTGATGTGTTCACCTGATTCTGTCCACTGCCATCTGGGCTCTAGAGCATTCAGAACATTATTTGAAGCCAACTACAGTGCCTACAGTATGAAGAATTAAGCTGAATAGCACTGTTTCCCTCCCCCATCAAGAGGTAGCCAGATTAAAATGATTATGTTGGGCTACATACATACATTGTACAGTAGCCTATTACTGTGTAGATGCTCTGTTTTCTATTTTTTCAAATGCTGCTGGAAAGCACTGTGTAGTGGCAGCAAGCAGAATTGAATGTTTGACATTCTAACGATATAAAAACTCACGTGTGCATCAGTTGATGATAAATTATTTTATTTTTCAAATGCTTTGTTAATAACAGGTGTAGACTAATGATGAAAATGCTTACAGGCACTTTATCAAAGATATGTATTGCGGTGCTCCGTGTGGCGTAGTAGGCTGTGGCTGCCTTTTCCCAGACAAGCACAACTGGCGCCATTGATTATTGTAGCTTTTCTAGCAAAGCTTCCCAGAAATTAACTAAGTCTTTATGTCCAGTGGTTCCTAAACCTTTTTGATTACGGTACCACCAGGGGTCCGAGTACCCATGTTTGACAACCATTACCCAGACAGAAGTGGTTTACTCAATTGTTTTCTTCACCCATCTGAAACCAAACAATTCTTTAGACAAAGTTGCATTCAGAAGGCCACACCCAAAGTAGTGGGCTAAGTCGCCACCTTGCATGACAAGCTACGTCACGATAGTCATTGGTTCGAGCCTGACTATGGCTTGGCCAACTTTGCCCAGAACCCGACTTTGTCTAGACCTCCAGCAAGAGGCAGCGCTAATTGGCATAGTGCTGCCACACATGACTTAACTAAAGGCTCCCGTGTTGGATTAGCAGTGCGAAACGAATCGGCAGGCTGGGAGACATGTGGTTAGATTAACCATGTGAGCTCCCCTGTCCAGGACGTCCATTCCCCTGTCCGACTACGCAGGGTTGGGGGAATGGACCAGACCAACTGGGAGGGTTGAAAAATGGGGGGAAATCACACACACACAAAAATATATTGTATTGCTTTTAAATAAAACATTGTGATATTTGTAACACATACAATATCATGTATAGTCAGTGATGTGTGTATATGAAGATGTATATTTGCAGAATATTTGAATAACAATATTAATAGGGTGTACAAGTACAGCATTGGTAAGCTGGGCCATTTATCCTTTATGTATGGAATGAGTCATTTTAACTAAAAAAAATGGTTTTCAGTGGAAATGCATTATACAAGAGCTTACACCTGCTGTAAAAACAGACTTCTACTCATTACCAGGCAACACATGTTTAATTACAGCTTTTTATTTTTGGTCCAATTTCGCAAGGAGATTTGAACAGATAAAGCACCAGATGTACAAATCTAATGTAGGCAACTTTCACCTGATGCAAAACACCTACACACCATGATTCTCCCTCAATGTGAACATGTTTCTGTTAGGAAACAAATTGTTATCATATTTACATACACAGCCCTGATAGGCTAATATGATTGTTGAGAGCTACCCCCACCAGTCAAGGGTATTGTACAATCACTTTAACACAGTGGCATTACAATGTAGACCAACATTTCTATTCCACTTGAACAGGATGAAAATCTGAGCAGCTCCAACACAAAAGGAAATAATTCACATTTTTACCATTTCAGTGTAATTTTGATCTCATAGAGTGAATGTATCATCAAGAAAAAAAAACAGAAATCACATTTGACTGCATTTTGCAATTGATTTGGGCATTATCCCGCCCTACCAGTAGAAATCACACCAATTTACGCAAATAGATCATCACTTTAGCCATTATTAGGCTATATGTTTCTCCTTTTAAGTGGTAAATATGATTATCCCACTATGGATGTTTACATAAAATTTTATCTATTCCTATGAGATGATGTTCCTTTTCAACCTATAATTTGTTACATGTCTGTGTTTTGTTTTACCACTCACCAGCATTGCAATTTTGATCAATTATAAACACCTGTTGTTTTCACTTTCTGTCTTTTGACAGCAGGCCAGTTTTGGCAGTAGGCAACATGTGTCTTATAACCATAGAGCGAATTTGAATAGGGGGTGCAAGTCTTTGTTTTTGTATCTTTAAACCTAAAATTGTCATAAACTATTGAATACATGTTTTATGTTTTTAACCTAGTCTATAAGAAAGTATTAGCAAAATATGTCAGTCTTTGGAAAAGTAATTTTAATTAGAATTATACTTAAAATACAAATGTAACTCGAGGCCTGCATTTTCGAGAGACTGCTAATTGATGCTCACTTGAACGCTTTTCACAACCTGCCATCTCAGAAATCTGGTTGCAGGGGTCCGCATGGCGTAGTGGGCTAAGTCGCTGTATTGCAGGACCGTCTACAACATAGTCATGGGTTCGAGCCTGACTATGGGTTCTACTACTACAAACACATTGCATACAGTATATAATGCTAACTGATGATTCTAGCTAATAAATACACAATTCATAATGCCACAAAGAATTAAGGCAGTTTTGATGGGAAAAGTGGGTCAAATAAGTTATGTGCACCTAATGCAGTAGCCACAGATTATTTGAATCGCTGTGTTTACCCTCCACTGCACCCCTGATTTCAACTGTATAGACAAACACACTGCATACAGTAATCTTAATATTCTAACAGGTTATTAGGCTATACCGTATGTAGGTTACTTTATAAGTACAGTAGTAGTACTTAATCTTTTATAACAAGATATGCTGGCAAAATGTATTCAACAACAGGAAAAGCTGAGAGCACACATAACTACAGTAAATTTGTAAACTAAATTGATGATAAAGTAATGCAATGCACTTACTTGTCTCAGATGCATCCGTTGTAATAAATGATGGACAAAACGTATATCTTCCCATTCAATATTGAAAAACCTCGTAACTCCATTTGAGCTTGATATTAATAAAATTTTAATAACGTTATGACACAGGCAAATATCTGATAAAGGCACAATACCAACTTTGACGATGCAGTTTTAAATTACTGTAAAACACAGAAAAATGGTGGGATATGTAGAGCCTTGGTGCGGAAAGGGTACCTTGGTTAACCTGTGAAGATATAATTGATCAGAAAACATATTTTTTTAATTAGTCTGTAGATCTGATTGCAGATTCAGTAACATTACTTCTTGATTGAAATGTGTTCGTAAACAATTTTTATAGCACATACACAAGATTTAATACTATTTACATGTTAGAAATTCATAGCCTTCATCTTGGTTTGCCCATCCCTCTAGGTAAGACAGTCATAACTAGAAGGGGTGAAATGAGACGGGGCCAAATTCTAGTATAGACTGCCACCTGCTGGTCTAACAATTCAATTACAAAGGAATTATTCACCCATTCAAATCCTAAGTGATTTTAATCGCTTATAAACAACATAAAAAAAAACTACACGATCGATCAATCACAAATCAACATGCATGCTGCATGACAATTGGACGCATATTGTTTCACTGGAATGGAATCAATATCATGAAAAAAAACTAAGGAAAAGAGAAGAATAATAATATCAATAAAAATACGAAGAACAATAATTAATCGCCTTGCGCATGAATTAATTATTATTTATATGGTCCAGCCCAGTGCAGAATAGACCTCACACCCCTGTTGTTCAGGTTATCAAACAACACGAATGTTTCGCATGCACAATTCAACATTTCTGGTTATTGTGCTTTTCACAGTGATGATTTTTATTTTAATATATGGTAAAGCAAAAATATTTACTCCACATGGCATTTTTTATATTATTTTCAATTATCGGTTCAGCATCAAGATTTAGTCTACCAATTTAAAAATGAATTGCTGCTTGTCTTATCACACCATATTCCTCTAATGGTCATGTGGTATTTACTGTTTGTCTGTCTTGTACACTACCTTGAAACACACACAAACACGTGTGTTTTGATACATACGCCATAGCCAACTAAATCCCTCAGCTAATAATGTGACGTCCAGCCTGAGCTTTGAGATTGAGCTGTCCACTACTCTGAAGACAGGTTTTATCTTCAGAGTACATTTAATAGGCTTTCAGCCAAGGCAGGTTACTCACATTCATCTGAGTCTTACACTGGAGTTTCCTTTTGTTGAAATAATCTAAGATCCTACTAAGGATCCTATTGATTCATCTTATCTTTTTCTTCGAGCACGGTTAATACCCTGAAACCTCAAACTAAAGGAGTGCAAAAAATTGGTTATTGTGGCGTGTAAACCAGGTTATGTGGTAATCCTGTAAAGATGGGATGGATCAGCCACACCCTCCAAAACCCATTTACATTTATTAATTTTTTTTGCATTATTAGTCATTTGGCAGATGTTCTTATCCAGAGCAACTTACAGTACAAGGACATCCCCTGAAACAACTTAGGGTATAATGCCTTACTCAAGGATACAACAACATTTGGCCCACTGGAATCAAACCGGCAACATGCTGACTACAAATCTGACTCCCTAACACCTGAGACTTCTGACGTCCACACACTGTTCTTTTTCTGTGAAGTAAACCCCTCAATTCAGCAGCAGAGATGGCCTGGGGTTATTCCATGCTACTGTGCTTTAATACACAGGGGCCAGTTGTTTTCCCTCAGGAACCCTGTTCCAGTAATGGTAAACCAGGTACTTCAGTATAGTCGGAAATAGCCTTCTGTTCTCTCTCACCAATACGTGTCTTTCATTTCCTTCATCTGTGCAGATCTGACAGTACCAGTTAGAAGCCTGCAGTATAGAAAGGGAGGTGTTTTATCTGCCTGTTTTATCTTGATGTAGAGAAAGAGCACGGTACATAAGAGCAAACAAGGTGCACACCAATTAACCTTAATATAGAAGAATGGGCTCATATTAATGTCTGGAATGGAGTAAATGGAATGGAGTCTCACACAAGGTTCAATAATCCCAAACTGTGTTTAATGTAACTCCATTTCCTTTACTCCAGTCCAGATGTTATTATGAACCCCCTCCTCCTCAATCACAGCCTCCACTGGTGCACATGCAGAGAACAACAGAGGCATGTGCAAAGGTATAAAACACATGGAGACCAAGGCAGCCTAGAACAGGCTACTGTCAACATCTATCCTGGAGGCCTGGCACTTAAGCTTAAACTGACAGGCGCACAAGGTGTTGTTACTGTTTTCCATCTCTCTATACCTTTCATAATGTTTCACTTTCATGACAATTTATCAACAGAACTGTGTTAACTGCAGTCTTTACAGTTACTCATGTTGTATACTGTACATTAGGCCAATGGCAAACAACACCTTGGTCTTTTTGGCATGCTCATCAACAGCTAGCAGGTGTGCACACGCCAGTGTTATGACAGACACATAGTTAGGCTGCGGCATAGATTAAATTCTAACAGCGTAATAGCTGGGGGCACAGTCTGGCCCTGTGAACTTAAATGTCCTCTCTCACAACGATGCAGGGCAGCTGTGACGAGGAGGAGTACAGGCTAATGTTTACCTTTCTCCTCTGAGCTGTTGTGTTTAAAGCCAACCTTTCAGCGGGAATAATCCGTTTCCAGCAACAACAAGAAGGCTGATCCAAAAATGTTAGCTATATTAATGAGCATATAGTTAAGGCCTCTGACCAGGTGGAACTGACCCCTTTCCTTGTTTGCTTTACATTGCTGCCGAGGGGCGATGCATGCCAGGTTGAAAGCAGAACAGTGGCAGTTCTTATGAAGTATTAGCTAAAGAAAGATTTACATGTTTTTTTGTTATTTTTACAGTTTTTTCATTTAGCTGATTCTCTTATCCAGAACAAAGAACATTAATTATTGCATATATTTTTGGGAAATCCAGTAGGGGTTGTTTTTCAAATGGGTTGGTTGTCACAGAGCTCATTACAGCCAAACCATATGGCACTATGTTAAATGTTTCTTATCAAATGTGTGCCATGTCAGTATGATGTCATTTATGTAGTCAGTTTGTAGAGGGAGCTAACAATCTTGAAGTGAGGGAATAACTTCCAATTTTAATGGGGCATATTAAATATATACTTTTGTAATAATTATGTTCTATAAGGTTGTTAGGTTAGTCAGTTTTTACAAGAATGCATAGCTACGGTTTCAGAATATTTCATATTTCATGTTGTTTATGCCAAATTTTGACCCTACCATCTGAATGTCACAGTAGAAATTGAGACTAAAATCAAACCAGGCAATGTTTTTCCAGTCTTGTATTGTCCAATTGTGGTGGGCCCCTGCAAATTGTAGCCTCAGTTTCCTGTTCTTAGCTGACAGGAGTGGCACCCGGTGTGGTCTTCTGCTGCTGTAGCTCCAAGGTTCAACGTGTTGTGCGTTCATTGATGCTCTTCTGCATACCTTGGATGTAACCAGTGTTATTTGAGTTACCGTTGCCTTTCTATCAGCTCAAACCAGTCTAGCCATTCTCCTCTAACCTCTGCCATCTACAAGGCATTTTCGTGCAGAGAACTGCTGCTCATTAGATATTTTATCTTTTTCGGACCATTCTCTGTAAACCCTAGAGATAGTTGTGCAGGGAAATCCCAGTAGATCAGTACTTTCTGAAATACTCAAACCAGCCCATCTGACACCAACAAACGAACCACATTCCAAGTGATTTAAATCTGATTTTTTCAGGTTGTTCACGGGGCATACTGTAGTTGTCTAAGTCGCTGCATTACAGGACAGTGTACGTCATGATAATCAGTGGTTCGAGCCTGACTATGGCTTCTCCGCATTTGCCCTGAACCCCAGCATGAGGTAGCGCATATTGGATTCGAGATAGATAAATTGTATTATTTACCTTAACAAGCCGCTATTCAGTGAGTCCTTGTGTGCATATTGGGGGCCTGTAAAGTTCAATCGCAGAAGTATAGTTGGTGAGCATTATCATCCTGCACATGAGCTGACTAAAGGCTTCTGTGTTGGAGGAACAGTGTGAAAAGAATCGACCGGCTCGGCAAAATGTGGTTGAACCACTAGAGCGCCCCTCACCAGCCCGCATCTGTCTTTATTGATTTACAAATTACAAATAGTGTAAAGAATATTTGTAATAATTTGTTGAATCTAGGTTTAAAATTCCTTTTTTATTGCAAATCCCATAAGAAAGTATAGTGATAACCAACCCTGCCCTCTGTGAGAACACTGTCACAGTTTCTGTGATTTACTGGTGCAGAGAAATATACTGCCCTACAAAGGAAAAAGGCCATAACTTCGATTTCGTTAGAAAATTGGGTCAAAGATCAAGTTTGAGCTCAAAATTTATTTGTATATAAATAACATAATAAAAAAAAGATTTGCCACATTTCCATTAATTCATTTAGCTGGACAACAAAACAAATTCGAAGCCATTTTTCTCAGTTCTACACTAGCAAGTTATGGTATTTTGCCTTTGTAGGGCAGTATAGGCAAGAGAACAAAAGTGGGTCAACCAACCCCAGTCTCCCCTACTCACAGTGTAGAACATTTTATGAGTGGAGATTATTGAGCCGATTGAAGGTAATGGATGATTAAATGGCCTTGATGATATGAGAGCCAGATTGGAAATTTAACACCATTACTCACTTTCCATGGTAGTCCCATGGTACCGCCTCATTCTACCAGTAGTGACAAGGACACTAGCAAAATGCAAAACTGAAGAAGAATCAGTCAGGAAGGATAAGGAGACAGCAATTGTCTGTGTCCACCACCTGCAAAACCATTCCCGTTTTGGGGGTTTTGCCTCTCCAGTGCAACTGTTTTCACTTTCATTTGCAACAAAACAGGTGACATTGATTCACAATCGCTTATGCTTCCTAACTGGACAGATTGATATCCTTGAAGTTTAATTGACTTGGTATTATACAGTGATGATTGCGCGTTCCCTTCATTTTTTTAGCAGTGTATTAGCAATTGTTGAGAATTATATTCTATATAATCATGTTTAAATACAGTTTGAACAGTTTAGAATGGTATTACTAGATGAGAGAGTTGTACAGCTATAGTTGAGGCCTTTTGGAAGATTCTAGGACATGTAAGACAGACAGGGAGAAGATTCAGGGTCAAGCCAGATAAGACTTTCCTTTAGGAGAGTAGACAAGGAAGCAAGGCCAAGCTAGTGAGTGACGTAGGGGAGAGAGAGCCCTTACAGATCTTATATTATAACATCAGCATAAGCATAAGCTTATGGCTTAGGAATTATACCTTATAACTCTGTTATATATTAGACTGATTATAACTATATGATCTATTGTAGGTTAGACTGTAATTCCATCACAGGTCTAATACATGGAGATGCCATTCAGACTAATAGAACAGGACAGGGACAGATAAGGGTTACTGAGTTATTCGGATAACAGCTAGCAAGGAGTACACTACGTAGTATGGAACATATATAGCCGCTTTCCGACCAAGTAGTTACAGGAACGTAGTTATAGGAACAGTCCACTTCTAAACAGTTCTACTAACTACTCTCCCCAAAAACAGGTTTTGCTATTTGCATTCGCACTGGTCAAGTGGCCATAGGAACTGGTAGGAGGGATAAGGGAGTGACGAAAGCACCGCAATAGGCTTTTATAGCGTTGTCACTAGACTCTAGTGTAGCGCCACATACAAACATTAAACTGTGAAATGTTGTAACACTGGGTGTATGATTGGAGATAAGTGTGTAAATCATCTAATGCAGATGATCTGGTTGTTTTCAGCCCAAGTAGTGCTGGGTTCCTTCCGCGGCTTGCTGTTTGTTTGTTCAGATTTCGATGCTGAAAACGAAATCCAATAAAATTTTATAAAAAATAAGGATGTGTTGATAATGTCCTAATAACGGAGTTCGAACCGCGGCGTTTAATAACATAATATGTAGTATTATACGCAACAGACAAACGAAGCGACCGGCGTAATTTATAAGTTGGACCAATCAACGTGGACCTGGGAAAAGGGAAAATGGAAAGACCCTGCTCTGGAGTAGGAGCTAAAAAGGTTATAGGAACGGCAGTGCGAG
>JACXGM010022277.1:0-16807 GCA_016801145.1 Umbra pygmaea | reverse complement strand
AGTAATTACCATATGTCATGGTATTTTAATAATCAACAAATTATTTATCTTTTTAAAACCACTTTTCATAATAAACATGTCTCTTTTTATACATTTTTATATTTTACATTTTAAACATGAAAAGAAAATATAACTATTCCTTTACTTCACTAACCAAGTGCATTTTAACAATAAGAATGAATTAAATCACATTTAAAGTTAATCTATTTTGCTAGTCCAGGTGCTTTTGCAGCAACAAAATGAATAAAATGCTCCTCTAAGGTTTCACTCCGAAGGCTGTATTACTTTGCTAACCAAACTAGCAATTCATTTAGCGATTAGCATAACATTTAGCACAGTTTATCCCCAACCAATTAGCAGTAGGGGTTAGCTGCTAATATCAGCATCGTAGCTAGCGGTTAGTAATCTAGTTTACACATTAGACAATGGCACAACGAGCACCAAATGCAGGCAAAACAGTTGTAAAACTTCCTATAACTCAGTTTGGTTTTATAACAAGTGTTGGAACTCAACAGCATCTAATATTTATATCTCCTCACAGTAGCTAGCAACACAACGCATTATCAGGTGACACGTGCAACTACTCACCGGAGTTCAAAGACATTTATAACTCGACAGGAATTGGGTCCAAAAGGTTTACAGCTCGTAACCTAATAAAGAACAACTTATTAACACCAAAACAATTCAATATGACTGACTTAGTCAAGGTTTTGGAATTGCTTTAAGGCATTTTTTTACCGGGAAGAGTTCCGTGGGTTTGTAGCTCCACATCTGCCGTCTGCTCGTCGTAGTGTTGCATTTAAAATCGACCCCCCCGCTACAAGGGTGGGAACATTCATATACAGCTCACTGCTTATCGCAATCATACTGTGCCAAGCGCACTCTACTGGAGAAAATGTGTTCTGCAGTTCTAAACAACACATAAGGGTTTAGTAGCCCTATATTTCATATGGGTTACATATATATTTTCTGTAAATTGTTAAGGCATATAGCCTACAGTTGTTAGCAAATTAAATTATCTCTATCGCTCTGTCGTTGAAATCATCCTAATATGAATAACTCATTTTATGTGTGTTATTAGCTACATTATTTGTAAAAATAATGCAAATTAAATTAACTGCATTTTTCTGACGACGAATGCTATTATGTTCAAGTACAATGCGACTGAAATTAATCCCGCAATTTCACACCGGACGACTGTGTCAAGTGAACAGTTTATATGCTAAAATATGTTCTGTGCACACCTTATAGTGGATGTCGCAATTAGTTAAATTTTCCAAGGTAATGTAGCCTACAGAAAGGTGTTTAAACCACATATTCAAACAAAAACATAAGCAAACATTTTATTAACTAGTAGAAATTTGTTTTCGCATTTACCTATAGCTATTCACATGCTTAATTAATTCATTTAGGCTTTTAACAATTACGGCGATTGGTGCTGAATTTGCCCAAACTATGTAAATCTATTCAGGGGGCACTGGAAGATATATTTATGTTTAAAAAAATCGATATCACCATCAGGTTGTTCATTCGAAAAAGATGATATTCTATATGGAATGGAACAGATATTACCCTCGCAGTTTTTCTCTCTTAACTCATGAGATCCAAATTTAAAATTGACAGCAGAGAGAAATCTAGAAATGATCGAATTTTTAGATTTGACCATTTATAAATACGTTGATATTTTGGAAACTACCATCTACTTCAAGCCGCAGAGTAGTAGCTATAACACTTTTACGCACAGACAGTTAATAATCCTTGACACCTCATAAAATACAGGCTACCAGTTGGTCAAATACTTAAGACTACAGCGTAACTGCAGTACAGCAGTTAGTAAAATACTTTCGTATTTGTACTATCTAATAACCGGGAACGAATACTAATTAATATTTTTATTAATTATAGCCTGTTAATGACAGCACCTGCATAATAGCTACATTGAAGTCCGTTTTCATAACGTTTTGTTTCCAGACAAGATTGCACAATGTGGATTTTGATGGATGTATAAATATCCAGAAACAAAATTCAAAGAAACGCGCTTGCAATGCAAAACTGCTTACAGATGTTGACTTGACTGCGTTAACTAGGCTATAGTGTCGTCAGTACAGTAGCTATAGCAGACTGATTGATGTTGACAGTATGGTCTGTATCACCTAAACATTTGAATAGCATACAAAATGCATCACTAAAGCAAACTGGCTAACGAATGCCATTTCAATTAAATTAAACTGTACATAAGTGTTCAGACCTTGTTATAAACGATCTAAAAGAGCAGTTTTATAGGAACTTGCTATACTTGATTTGTGGCGTAGTAACATGGCAATAGTAAAAGGAGTAGTGGGGGGTACGTTAATGTTTCACGATAACCGCACGCCTCGTGACATTTTCTTTCGCCAAAAATACTAATTTAAACATTAAACATTAATTTTCACAAATAAAATGTTGGCAACCGTTTTATAAGCGCATTAACACACTCCAGACTGTGTGTTGCAAGGGAATAACTGCACACCTCGGCTTTCAGCCTCGTGGCTTTCTACACTGCTGAGGTGTGCGGTTATTCCCTGGCAACGCACAGTATGTCGTGTGTTAATGCTTACTTACATTCACCGATTACTGTTCAGTTTGTGAATCACAAAAAGGGTATGCAGAGCTTATCATCATTTAGAAATGCTCCTGGCCAGTCTTATATTGATATAGTATCTTCCACGAGAAGCCGAAGTTTAATCCAATGCTCTTCTAAGCAACCCTAACCCCCTGATTACTGCTGTCTGGATAACAGTTACAATTGTGAAAATGTACACACATTTACAAGTTTAGGCCAAACATGTGTACACACACATTCTCACAAACACATGCCAAAAGACACACACAAACACACAGACTCTGCTGTGTCCCAGCCACGTGTGTGCTCCTCGTTAAGGAGATGAACTTGTCACAACTTAGAAGGCAGCCGAGCATTCAATTGCTTTAGCTGAAATAAGCTGGTACTTTTCCTTCTGTTCTACTCTCAGTTTCTTTCCAATTCTTCTCAACATTCTGAGCTCAGCTCAGCAGCCATGGTCTGGAGGTGGGAGATGACAGCAGGACAGTAATTAGCTAGTTAAGTCCAGTATCTCAGTGTAGATAAGAACAGTCAGTAATAAGCTAGTTACTCTAACTATATCACCGGGGATCACTTACGGTAACATCCTGCCCAAAGAGGTGCCAGGTGACAGAACAACAAACGTACATTATCAAATTATCACTGCATCATCACATTTGAATGATCATTAAATCCTACATAATTGCAAGCCTACAATATAATATGGCTTAATTGGAAGCCTCAATATCATTCAAGCCTACATTAGCACAGGCCTACATTATCATTCATGAGAGGAGGATGTTAATGGAAAGCGAGGGAGTTTGAACACCACAGTACACTACACTACAATATGTGTTGGGAACCAATACAACCCGGCTCATTGGACTGCATCTACTCATTAATCCTTGTATCATGGGTGTCATTCAGAACTGTCAAGTGTTGAATTATGCAAGCCATACACATAGAACACAGAACTGTACATATACAACATAAAGTAGTCCACACGGAACACAGAAAACTCCACAGAGATAACAGCCCTCCATATAAAACACACAACCCTCCAAGTAGAATAAAAAATGTACATATACTGTAGAACAGAGGATTGTCCACAAAAAAACACAAGAGTCTCCTCAAAAAACAAATCTCCCCAAGTAGAAAACAGAACTTTCCACATACAGTAGAACACAATACATAAAACACAAAACTCTCCATGTACAGTATATTTTGGAGCCCTCCACATAGAACACAAAGCCCTTCACACATAGTATTTCCAAATATAACACGTACAAATACACACAACTATACAGTGCCCTCCAGATTCATTGACATGCTTGGTAAATATGAGCAGAGCATGGCTATGACAAAATGTTGTGTTTTTTATATGTGTGCATTCAAAATATGAGAGAAATGTAACCTTTAATGGAGGTATCATTTTTATGTAAGACACATTCTTAATGAAAAAATAAAATGTGTGTAATTTGTTTCATATCGGAGAAAACCAAGTGCTGTTATCTTGGCAAGGTGAGGGTCCAAAAAGTATTAAATGAAGGGGTGCCATTAATCATGGCACGTGTTTGGAAAAAGAAAAATATGAATTTCCTTCTTGATAGGTTGTTTTTCCTTTGAACATGTTTCCCTAAATTAAATGTTAGACTTCTCAGCAAAATGTAAGATCAAGCTAATAAAAAGCATTACATTTTTACATTTTAGTCATTTAGTGGATGCTCTTACTGTATAAAGTGTGACTTACAATAAATACAGGGACAACTTAGGATAAAGTGCCTTGCTCAAGAACACAAGAACCTTTATCTCTGTTGGGAATTGAACCGGCAACCTTCCAGCTACAAGACTCCCTAACCCCTATTGACAATCTAACTAATTTCTTGCAAATTTTTACCAAGTGAGACAATTATTCTGGAAGGCACCATACTTATACAATATTTATTCACATTATTAAACACTACATACCTGCATACTTGCACAGGCAGCAATCTGCTGTCTTGGAGGCCATGGGGTGTTCTAGGTGGTAATGTGTCAGAAGGCTGGGAAGTTTTCGGGTCAGGGGCTGGTGGAGCCCCCGATGAGTCCAGGTGGTGACTCTCTTCCGTCCGCCAAGTAATTAAGTGTCCATGGCAGCCGCGCATGCAGGAGGGTGGGTGGGGTGACTGCATTTATTTGTGTGTCTATGTGTGTAAGTGTGTATGTGTGTAAGTGTGTATGTGTGTAAGTGTGTGTGTCAATTGTAGCTTCACAGGCAAGTGTGTCCAGCTAACCACAAGTCACTGCTTTCTCCATCTGTGATGCAAATGCTGGGAGGGGGGGCTGACACCATCTGATTGTTTTGGTCTCCATCTACCAACAGTTCCAAAGACTTAACACAGTTTCAAAGAAAGGGAGAAAGACAGGCCATCCCTTCTAAATATCATTATTTTATATACACGCTATTAAATAGTGTGTTGATTCAGTTTAGCTGTTGATATACAGTCCATATTCATCTCTGAATTTAAAATACCACTTTATACCATCATCTATTGGTACATTAACTAGCTAAGTTAAAACATAAATTATATCACTCATTTCTACCAACTCTGATTCACTCCCCAATTATAGTTATGGACCACTCTGAACAATCTTCAAAGCTCTCTACCAATGGATGCATCGTTACTTTTCTCTAAAGTCTTAGTGGTAATTTCTCTATGCTGAGACATAGAGTAATGGAAGGAGAGAGGGAGGCTGCACTTCTACTCTGCAATTATAGTCTTCTCTAGAGATTAACTGGAGTCTATTTCATTATCATATTTCTCCAGGCTTTAAAAGACAGGTAATGATCAACACGAAGAATAAAGTCTCTCTCCTTCTCTCGTGTCAGTTTTCCATTAGCCCTTCTGTTCAGCTAAAAGGAACACACAGTGTTGATTTCCCAAACTGCATTCGATGCACCGTAAACAAGTTAAAAAGAGGAAACAAGAAACAAGATAATATATAGGTACCAGGTTATTGTAGACAGAATATGATGAATCTGATATTGTGTGGAGAGTTTTCTGGCAGCTTGCCTCACATCAGCCATTCGGTTGACCTCACCACCGAGAGCCAGCTGGTCGCGGGTGTGCAGTTACCCTACCAGATGGAGATGAGTCCTGACAGGTCGCTCTCAGTGGTGCACCTGAAGAAGTTTGTCAGAGACTCAAGGGAAAAGCCCCATTTTCTCATGCGGGAGTGAAGAGGAGCTATTGAGCCTTACTTACTATTGTTAATGTGTGTGCACACACCAGTCCATGCCATCAAATAAGGAGACAATCTTAAGGTTTTCTTACTCTGAAATCATTGTCCATCCATTTAACATGTTCCCTGACAATCATGTCTATCCAGGTAACACATTATCCTAACAGTCATGTCCATCCAGTTAAAGGGAAGTGTCTCAGGTATGTAAAGGAATATTTTACCCAAAGTTAATTTTCCCATGCATTCCTAGTCAATTCACCATGCCTACAGTCTAGAAGTCTAGAAGTGTTATAATTTGGTGCGTTCTCGCTATGCTTTGGAATTTTACGTTTTATTATTTCTGCTGGTATTGATGCCGGTATTTCTGATGATGCAGACATGCTGACAAGCTAACAGTGGATGTGTAATTCAAATTATTTAGCTACAGATGATAATTAGATAATAACATGTTTGTAATTACAATGAAGTTTACTTACAGTGATAGCAAGCTAAAAGCATTGGCAGCTGGTACTGAAACATGACACTAGGCACATCCTGACTAGTAAGGGCATTCAAACCAAGATTCAGACTAAGACATCATTTTGAAATGCAATTCTTTTTTTATGATTTTACCACGTAGGAATGAACAGTACAATAATAATTTAAAAAAGTGTAATTATTTATATTCTTACTAATTATCATTTGTGTCATATACAATTATATTTGTGCCAAAACATCTGAAAACGTGGATTTGAATTTCGCTAGAATAGAATATGAATATGCTTCCTCTGTATTGGTCTGTTCCTAGCTCCCGCTTTCCTAGATTCCCTCCATTTTCTTGGAAACTAGCCTCAAAACAGAGCAGAATGCAATGAATTAGCCACTACCTTTTTAAAAAGGGTATTCTTCTTTATAACACAAACATTCAAATCACTGTGGTGGTCTTTGCTTTAGTCATTACATGGTTGATGAATTATGAGTTTTCCTCTGCACCATTTGCTTAGCAATGATGTACCCTGTCCTACTAAGTACTGTACTGACTCAATGAACAATATTACACCATAAGCTATAAACCTCACATACTATTATTTTCGCAAAAGAAATCATACATGGATGATGGAAGAAAGCTATACAAACTACTTAGGTCATGTAGATACAGATTTAACAGTATTCCACCACTGATAAATTATTCTATTAGGAACAGTTTATGCAACAGATGCAATGAGAAAGATGAAAACACATTTAGCTAATGTTTACTGTACCAACAGATGTAGAACATTTAGCTAGCCATTAACAAAACACAGACACGAGTAGCCTGCCTTTCCAGACAAGGTATGAACCTAAAATTTAATTAATTTCCTGGATGCCATAAGTTAGCTATATGAACTAGCTAACAAATATTGAACAATATTTAGCCACCAATAAATGATTATACATTTCATGTTCATACAACAGATGTAATGACAAACACAAATTCTAGCTTGTAGAATAGCAGGATCATATTTGTGCAGTCTTGTCTTCGATCCCAAGTAAAATTATAACTGCCATACAGTTTATATTATATATGTATTTATATATCTCAGCAAATGATGGTAGTCCTCTGGTTGGCTTTAAATATTTCACAAGCTGTTTGAAAGCATTCTAATATCCCAAGTATAAAAACTAATTCAACTACAGTATGTCTAACTATGTTGTGTGTTCTTCCTTTAATGTGTGTGAGCTAGTTAAATGTGGTAGCCAATCAAATTGAGAATCTAGCCAATCAAATTGAGAATGCAGTCCATAAGGAACCACCCCAAATAAACTTCTAGTTCTCTACAGACCAACAAAAAATCATGCCACCTTGTGTAATTATCAATGTATCTCTTCACAGGATACTCAATGAAAGACATCCTAGGGCTCAAAAAATCAAGGACAACCATGAGAAACCACTAGAATAACCAGCCCATAATCGCTTTGAATTACGTTCTGAGGGAGTATTTTCGAATGACCAGGCTTCACTCCCTTATATCCCCCTGAGACGAGAAATATCTCTATTATGTGTTTGGAAAAAAATGCCTCCCAGGATGCAAAATGACAATTTTTGCATCATCTGAGGCATTTTTTCCAGAAACACAATATATTTCTCATCTCAGGGGACATGAGGAAGGGAAGTCTGGTCATTCGAAAATACTACCTCGTTTCCCACTGATACAAAGCTTAATGCTAATCGGTCAAGTATCCCTTTAAAAACAGAATTACATTAAATATGAACATAAGAAGATAATGATGTGGCATGCAAATAGCATCATTTTTGGTACGGTGGAGGTCGGGGACGGTGGGCGGGCTAATATACCGGCAACTTTCATCCGAGGGTTTGCAAGTTCAAATCCAGATGGAAGCTTTTTGTGTGTTTTGTTCTCCATTTCAGCGTGATGCAGACATGTTGCATGTGAAGTTTTTTTGTAAAGTTAAAGGGACACTCCAGCAATCTAACACCTCAAAATAGTTTTCCGATATTTTTCCAACACCATAGTAAAAGAAACACCTTTTCAATGCCGCTGTTTTGCTGCTGTCCACCGAGAACTCTCAGTGGCAAAAGAGACGGAAAATGTTTTGTTGTTAAGAGTGAGACAAGGAAATGTTTTTGCTTTCAACTTCTAAGAAGATGATTACATCTGTTTGTTAGATGATTGAGCTCAAATTGGCCAAAGTGTTTTTGATAAAACAGCCAGGCCAGATGTAGGACCAAATTATCACAGATAAGGAGCTGATTTACCATGACATGGCTGGAGTGAGCCTTTATTAGCTTCAATGTAGCATCTTGTAATTGTGTAAATACTTGGAAGAAAGAATGTAAAATATATAAAAATGCCTAACAGAATGTTGCTAACTCTGTTAAATTTAAAGCCAGGGTGGTTGTATAGTTTTTGGTGCAATTGTTTGGAAATAACGAACAAAAAATGAGTTAGAGCAATGGGTGAGTGGCTATCTGGCTAACTAGTCCATTGTCTGGGCTTTTCATCTAGCCCCCAGCGTATCTGGACCATTGACTGTATGCATGCTACTGGACGGAACATGTGTGATGTCACCCATTGGTTTGTGGAGATCTGATTTCAGTCGTCGAGTTTGCCTTTACCAACCATTTGAGACAAGAGGGTGTCTAACAAAAAGGTTGGCTAATGAAAAACAGTATTAAAACAAAATGTAACATTACTTATCGGAAAAACTGAACTGCTGACTCTTTTGAGTGTCTTGTTGTACACCCAAACGCTGAAAAAGACATTATTAGATTAAAATTTTTAAACATTCTGTATTGCAGAAGACTAAAAACTAGAGATTGAGCACATAAACACATTATGAAAATGTATACTGAGGTAATAAATCAAGTGAGAATTGGCTCATTTTCTCATAGACAACTGCACATGTCGCCGCCAGCTGGAATTCAGATAGAATGCAGGTTTAAGGAACTTCCGCATTTCCATCACGTTGCCAAACCGAACAATATCCTCCAACTGCAGCCACAAATGGGCGTTCTCGTGCTGGTGGGGGTTCCCGTTTTCGCAAACTGGAATGCCCCGGAACACATATTCCATAGCGTTCAAATCACAATCTGGTTAGAATGAATTATATTACAACATTCACAGTTAAGGTTAGGTATGAGGTTACTAACCAATGCAGTCTCACTATGAATTTAGCACATGTGACATTAATCATTATTAAGATGAAACGCTAATCAGGTTAGTTGCAACTACGGTTGGAAGGAATACTTACGGAATGGCGGCTCACGGGAGCAGGAATGAATATCGCTGGTGTACACTGACGCGATTTTCTCTGTTTTTTCGGGTCTCTCAGCACGTTTCAAAACTAAATTATTTCAATTGGAAGCATCATGACGTAGCATTTCAGTAAAAGGTATTTTAATATATTTTAGATGGGTTTAACAGCAAGGTTTCCTTCAGAGTGGTTAAGGTTAGGGTAAGAGCTTAGGTAAGACTAATAGTTTATTTAATGACAGAAAGTAAAAATTGTATTTGACATTGGTATAACAGCAAGGTTTCAGAGTGGTGAAGGTTAGAGTTTGGGTAAGGCTTATGGTTAATGTATTGACACCAAGTAAAAATTGCCTGTCTGCATCATGCTACAATAGAGAACAAAACACACACAAAGACAAAGTGTTCATCTGAATTTGAACTGGCGAACGATGAAACGCTACCAGGAACGCCTAATGGGCGTTCTTGTGTCATAACGGGAACGCCCAAGCTGCAGCTGGACCCTGCTCAAACCGGATGCCAGCCCTGTGATCTGGACTAGATGTAGCATCATTAGCGTCAATGTAGCTGTCTGTGATTGTGTAAATACTTGTGTAAATACTTTAAAAAAAAAATGCAGGAACCACATTGTATATGAAGTTAATCAGTCTAGGGTATCGTTTTTGAATACTATATTTAAAATGTTTTATTTACTCTGGAATTGTCTTTCAACCCTAACCTTAATCTTAACCTTAACCTCAGTAGCCACATAGCTAACTTTAAAGGTGAATGTTAAAATATAATTTTGAATGTGTGGAATGTTGTTGCATAAACTGGCAAAATGAAACATGCAGGTGCAACATATAGAAGGACGAATATAGCCTGATAACAAGACGTGCAGCTGAAACTTAAAAACACCCTAAATATGTTGGCATACAAAGTAATTCATTTTTTTAAAATAGTTTCCTGAGAACGTGATTTGGGAGAACTTCAGAGATATATGATAGAGAATAACAATTGCATAACATAAATGCTTTAAAATGTGAAAGGATTCATGACAATATTAATTTCCTCAACTGCCTAGTTCCTCAGCACCATGTAATAACACTGTAGATCTAGATTCAGCCATTTTACCCTTCGTCACTGGTCATATTCTCACTGATCAAAGTCAAAACTTAATTTGGCCATCATCATTTCCAATTCTGGAGAGTGATTTGTCATTGTTGGTGATTATGTCAATGTATGTTGTGTTGTCAGGAGTAGGAGGGAGGGGTTCAGCGTACTACTTTGGGAAACCTATTTTTTTCACATCCATACTTTGGCCTGTCAGAAGGTCAAGACCCCAACTGCACAGTGAGTGGTGCAGTCTAACAGTCCATAGCTTATGTTTGTTTTGCATGGACCACTTTAAAAGTGTGCTGTCATGCACCATAATGGTATGGACTGAGCAAGACTGGCCGTGGAAGTTTTTTCAGCACCAGGAGATTGGTGAATACATTGCATATTCACATTGTGAATGACAGTTAGCCTGGAAATCCCCGCCCTAAATCACATTAAATACGTTCAGAGGGAACTATTTTGTAAAACCGATGTAAAACCATATGTCAAATATGAACGTATGAGAGGGTCAATTACGTTTGTAGGGAACTAAATTGAACACTCGAATAACGTTCAATATAAACATATGAAGATCATGACGTAGCATGTAAATAGCATAGGTTTAGCTAGGGTGAAGGTCGTGGATGGTGGATAGGCGTATAAATATGCGACTTGCATGCCAGTGTTCGCGAGTTCAAATCCAGACCAGCACTTTGTGTGTTTTGTTCTACATTGCTTGCGTCATGCAGACAGGCGAATGTCGGTTTTTGTAATGTTAACCCTAACCTTAATTCTAACCTTAACCTCAGTAACTTCATATCTAACCTTAACCGTTAGTAACCTCATGCCTAACCTTAACCGTTAGTATCCTCCTACCTAACCTTAACTGTGAATGTTGCAATATAATTTTGAACGCTATGGAATGTATGGAATGTTCTCGCATAAATCCGCTTAACGAAATGTACCGGAGCAACGTAATTGAAGTACAAATATAGCCTAATAACAAAACGTGCAGTTCAAACGTAAAAACACCCTAATAATGTTGGCATATAACTTAATTAAGTTTTTTTTTTATAGTTTCCTGAGAATGTAATTTGGGAGAAAGGAATATGGTCCAACTCAAGGGGTGGCACCAAGCCTGCATTTGAAAATCTCACTGCACGCAATTGGATAACACTACGACCAATCACAACAACAGCAGAGCTAAATGGCCGTATCCACTCGGCAAAACAGCAAAAATGTCCTTCTTGCAAAGGAATGATTTGAGCGCCGTCTTCTGTTCCTCTTTTAGATAAAAAACCAAGTCTAACTTGTTTATTGTAGCGACCAAAGCCGTTTCAAATAACTGGTGTTTATCCGTTACCATCTTGCAATGTTGCGCTGTGGTCATCTGTTTAGCTCGCCTCTGGCCCGCCTATATCAGATACACCGATGTGATTGGTGCAGCTCAGCTACAAGGGCATTATTACTGAATACCAGAGTGACTCGCTGAGCAAATTCAAATTGTGCTCTTGTGAGAACTCTGGATTTCCAGGGTAAATGACAGTGGGAGAGAAAGAGAATTCGGGCTACTACTCAATGCAGTGTAAAGCGAGGAACACCATTATTTGCTTAACCATTTACAGAACATTTTAATAAAACATATATGGAGAAGAACAATAACAGGCAACTGACAGTCTGATTCACACAACTCTTTGGATAGAGAATTATATTTAAGTTTAATAAGGGGCAGTTTTGAATTTCACTGTTGAAAAGGTTACTTGCTTTTACAGAGACCCACTTATAATGCTGTAAAATCTGTATTTCTTGATATTTAGAAAATATGAGAAAAGCAATTCAAATTAGATCATATTTCCCTACACTAAGCAGTGTTTTGTTACACACAAAAGAACAGTCAAAATGCATAATAATGATCAAACACAGACCCGCGATTCCCCAATGACACTGTGGAAAGCCGCACTGCAATTTCTGTTCAAATGGTAAAATACTGTAATTACATATGTTACACTCATTGCTGTTTTTATATAATGTTTGTATTATTGCATATAAGGAAAATATATATTTAGAATTCTCAAGTGAATGTGTTGGAAAGTTCAAGGAAATAAATGAATGAACCTTGGTTATTAGGTACATTTCTCCATTTGTAACCTCACCCAGCAGCCTGCTTCATCCCGGGCAAAGACTAGGTATTTTTGTCTTCTGAAGTTGCCTGACTCGGTCTAGGTTTCAAGCATGCTGCTGGGGGTAGATTAACCACAATCCAAACCGTAATATTTGTGGTATGGTACGGCATGTCCCTGCTGTGGAAAGGCCCCTTTAGTGATCGGTAGCTGAGCTGTAATGGATAAAAGTCATTCTCAAACAGTGTCCTGGTATTGAGTCCTGGACCTCTCACACTTGGTAAACAGGTTTCTGGGTAAAGCAGTTCTCTTAAAGCTTCTCCTCTCAATCAACAATGGTGTAATAGGTGATGGGATTCAAAAGCCTGCCTCTGTAGCAGATACTATTTGAAATTCACAACCGTAGTATTTTGAGGTATGATAATATGATATTGTTGATAGAGTTCTGCACAACAGGGAAACAATGTGTATTTTTCATTGTTTATTATGTTCTCAATTTGAAATATTCAATATGTGGTTGCATGCTTGTAGGTGTGTATTTAACATTTGTGTGTGGCTGAAATTCTACATTAAAGCTGTCACCATAGTCTTCACATTATATTTAACAATTATCTGCCATAGGAAAGCATATTTTGTGGTTTCCTGACTGCGGTCAGCATTCTCATTGAAATGCATGGCTGCCAGATGCAGTCTCAAATGATATTGCTTTGTTGGGGAAAAGGGATATAGATGTCATTATGTATTACACATAAAAAACGAGTTACAGTATTTCATTTTGTTGTGATGTATTTTACCTGTGTGCTGCACTTCATCCCAATGTCTTATTGTGCTTTAAAGACAACTAAAAGCACATGATGTATTATATAATTGGTCAGGCCGTGACATCAGTAATCATCTGGACATAATGTATGAGCCAAGATTTTTCCTGGATTTTCTGATTTGGAAGTTCAAGGTAGATGACTGTTGAACTTTTTTCCCAGCTGGCATCTTCGTTGCATATTTCTTGCATGTTTCCAATAATCACGCAAATCAAACTGTGACATCATCAGTGTCTCTGGTTTCACTATTTATAGGTACATATTTGGGTAAATATTTGGGTAAAATTAAACATTCTTGTTTTATCCCATAAACTAATGACAACATTTTGCTCAAATTTTAAATGAAAACAGTGTCATTCACAGCATTTATTTGCAGAAAAGCTATCTTCCTCCTGATCACAATCCAGAGGTTTTGCATGGGGTTTATTTAAGAAAAGTTTTCAGTGGTCTCTTTTCACCGAGCTGTATAATTCACAAGTGAAAGAAGCGACAGTCACAGTTGCGCTAGCTAACGTTAGCACCCTGAATCCACCAAAAATTCTGGCTACCCTCCCAGAATAATGCAAAGTCGATAGGTTACTTGCATTATGGTCAGTGCTTCAAGAGCCACTGTCAGTAATTATAGCATCTGTCTTCAGAATTGGCCTCCTGGCAAATCCCATTGATTGTTCTCCCCAACTAATGAAGCCATTCCCTCGAAATGTGCACTACACAGCCATGACATGCAGTTCATTTTCGGCACCTCCTAAAGGCTGACCATTTAAAATGAATAGTAGCTGTCATTTGTTCTCATTTTTCTGAAAATGTTGTAACATTTACACAATGGCATTATCCAACTAAATCTGAATAAGCATGTGATGTGAAGACAATGCTATACTTTTGCAAATCAGTTAAATCCCTTCAACTTGATGATACCTGGACACCAATATTACTGTTTATTTAAACTGTTTATTTTAAATCAAAACATTGATTGTATTACACTCTTACTTCTTTAAAAGAAGATTGTAGGCGTATGCTACCTCTAGTTTTTTGGTTTATTTTGTTGCTAAAATGCATTGTGTTAGCCACCAATGCTAATCTTGATTTAGCTGGCTAGCAAGATAACTGCACACTCAGAGCTAACTTAGCATCATGCTGTCTGAGGCCTGGGAGGTTAATGGATGAAGAGTCCCCTGCATCACTGGAATGTTAATTCAACCTCCACCTGTAGCTAGAATCTGACAGGGTTGGAGAGTGTGTGCATGTGATAAAGGCTAGTATTTATGGGATGGCGAGCTGATGATTGGGGAGCTGTGGCACTCTAAAGTGGGGCGTGTAGGATCTCTGAGGCCCATGTGTCTACATCAAAGCATTGGGCCCTGCTGCACACACACAGCACGCACACAGCACACACAGCACAGCATCCTGCAACAGAGCAGTCTTTTAATCAGTGCTAGCAGCTGGACTGTAGCCGCAGTAGCACACCAGTCAGTTGTTAGTAGCTAAGTGGAGATAATGATTGTGTTGACCGCAGCAAAATGTATGGTCAAGAAACACGCACACATTGCATTATCATTCATCGTACTGCTTCTCCAGATGAATAAAAACCAGGAAAGTGAGAGATTGTGTGTGTGTGTTTGTGCATGTGTGCGTGTGCGTCTGCGTGTGTGTGTGTGTTAGGGAGACTAAAACAGAGGGAGAAAGACAAAGCAGGGTGAAGGAGAGAATAAAAACATCAACTACCACCATCTGTTAGATTGAAGTGCAGAATGAATGCTTGCTAGAGTTGAGGACATGTTCCGTGTGGTGATTAAGTTGCTTCTATGGATTGGAATGCTGTGTCAATGTGACATGAGTATGAATCCCTGGTCTGTAGTCACATTAGTATTCCAACTGTAAGCTTGTCTTCCACTATTGTCTGTTTCACGTGAATATGTGCAGTGGATTCTACAAAATGTGTCTCATGTGAACTTGCTTAAAGAGGGATTTTAGGTAATGTGTGTCTCAAGAATGGGAGAGATGGTGGGGTCTTGTTAATGTGTGTCTCATGAAAGTGTGTGATGATCAGTTTTGAAGTCGCGTTGAGTGGACCGTGTACAGAAGTCTGGTAATTAACATGTCACCAAACCACTTGTACCCAATACCAGTGTGGTCACAGTCTGACTCTGGGCCTTAAAGCTAGGGTATTCAATTAACTTCTAAAACACTTCAATTTTAAAAAAAATCCTTGAAACTGACTTTATATAATAATAAAAGCCCAAAAAATAAAAGCTTTGAAACACATCTGAAAAAAATCAAGTGTCTGTATTAGGCACAGCCCTACTATAAACCAAGCCAATCACTTTCTTTGACGCGATGATTGGATTGGCGGGGTAACTGTCAATCAACCTCATCAATGTGTGCCCGGAGATACCTGATTTGGCGTGCGCCCCTGGCTCATTATATTTGACGAAGCTTCATACTAACCTGTGAAGAAGCAGCAGTACGTACCAAGATAATCTAAATTATGGCAGAGAAAGTCCCAGTGCAACCCAGAACTAGCAAAAAAAGTAAGAGTTTTTTCGAATCAACTATGAACTAAAGAGCTTTAGATAAAGCACGCAATCAGACCAGAGTAAATATTGGCATGGCTTTTCAGCGATGGCGACAACTCTGCGATTCCAAGTTGTTGAAGAGTGACGCCATGGTCACTTTATTTCCGCTAGACAGGTAATCTTGCCATTTCAATTTGGATGGTTATTTATTGATATCACAAATTAGACATCGACGCGCGTTCACAAGTTTTGGAGGCGTAGCTCTGAAGGGAGGAGGTGGGACATTTTCCGTTGGATCATTTGAAATGCTAGTGGTTTCTTGCTAGTTTTTAGTGAACACATTCCCTAGCTTTAAGGCTGGGTTACCTGTTTCACATACCTGAAGACTCTTACAGTAACCAGACGTGTCAAGGTCATGGAGAGAAGGATGGAGAATTATAGAAATTGAGATTGAGTTAGTGATGAGGAGGGACTGAGAGAGAGAAATGGAGTGAGAGAGGGATGAGAGAAGGGAGGTTTGATGAAATGAATGAGATCCAGTGTGTGAAATGAGTGGGCAGAACCACTGAGTTAGGTTAACAATGAGATTACACAGAATGTCATTGACTCCATAGCTACTGCAGATTAGGAGGGGAGGGGCAGAGCATTTTCATTGCCTTGGTTGTCATGGAGACCTAGCACAGCAGCAAAGATGGAGAGAGCAGTGGACAATGTGCTTCCCTAGTGTTTGTGTGTGTGTGTGTGT
>JACXGM010022275.1:0-16807 GCA_016801145.1 Umbra pygmaea | reverse complement strand
ACACACACACACACACACACACACACACACAAAAACATTAAAGAGGCTGAGCGCGATAAAGAGTTTGGTCTAATATCAGTTTGTCAGGGTCAGGCTGTAACTCTGTCAATATAATACAAAATAGAGGGAGGGAGGAGAGACCCTGAGGCTTTAACTAGCACTGAGGCAGACAGACTCTTGTTGGGTTGGGCTCACAGGCCTTCAGAGAGATACACAAACACAGGGATTAAAACAGAGCGAGAGAGAGAGATACTATACATACATTGCTAATAATATAGCATATAATATGCTTTAATCCCTCTGAAAAGTTTGTCATGTTGACTTTGGTTTGACTTGCTTCAGCAATGTAAACAAAGGATTCCCATGCCAACAGAAGCCCATTTAACATGAATGTAATTTGAGACAGAAGAGTCTGAGGTAAAAGTCACACAAACAGAGCTATATAACACTCTGGGAATGAAGAGTGGAAATGTGACATTCACACCTGTATGCAGGTGGCATTGGGTGACAATGGGAAAGAAGACAATTATTTTATATATACGCACACAATAGACATGCGCTGGATAGCTGACGCCGCTGAAGGGCCACAGGCAATATCCTGCTTTGGATTTTATGAAGCTGGAGGTGCCAGATGGTTTTAATCGCTGAAACCTTACATACACACAATGTGGGAAAGAATACCTCTGTGTTGCACCAATTTGGGATTTCTTACCTTGGATAGTTGGTACAGTACTGGGTGTAAATGTGGAAGTCCTCACTCTGGAAAGGAGAAGATCAAATCGTTACATTCGTAAAACTACAGCTCGAATCCATGCAAGCATTCATAACAGACAGCAGCAGAACAGGCTACAAACGAACCCTTCTTCAACCAACCCAATTTCCTCTCTTTGACTAGAGCATTTAGAGGCCCTGTGAAATGTGTGAGAGTTGGACAGAGTCAGAGTGAATTAGCATTTACAGTAAATGAATGCGTGTCCTTTTTCAAGTGTACGGGGTGGGTTGGTTGAGTATTTCGGTGGTCAAGCGTTCCAAAGGAATGCTTCATAAACTAGTACTGGGAATAAGGAGGCCTCTATCTTCAGTTTTATGTGGGGAAAGAAAATGAAACGTGTTACTTTATGATTACCAGCGAGCATCAGTCTTATAGGCGCTGTTCTGAGCTTTGCTGTAGGCATGGTGGTTAAATGCCCTCCTGTTCTCATCCCTTTAATTTGGCCGTTTTCACCTCTCTTGCCTCTCTGCACTTCAAAGACATCAGAGGCATTGTGATTTATCAAAGATGGTATGAACTTTGCTTCCCTCCCTCCTTCCTCAGTCAATCTTGTTTTCTCTACCTCTGTCTGACAGTCTCTCACTCTTGTTTGTTGTTGTCTCTTTCTCTCTGGATCCGTTTGTTGCTTCTTCAGTATCCTCCCATCTTTGTGTCTGTCTATCTGGAACTTCCAACTAATCATTTTAATTTTTCCCCCTACTCTTTTTTTTTGCTAGCTAAATGTACCTGCAACTCTGTTTCATTGCAAATTCCCAACGGGCTTCAGAGTGCTGGACATCACAACAGGCCGGTCATCTAAGCATCCATACCAAAACACTCTGCATTTATACTCATACAAAACATACAGATGGGAGGTCAGTGAGATTAGCACGAGATCTCACTCACATGGACCTGCAGGTGCCCTTAGGGACTCAAATAGCCAAACAGAATTCATGCTGAAAATGCCACACCCAATCTTGATATTTTTTCAACCTAATTTCAGATCCCCCTCCTCTTGTCAAGGCACACACATGACCCAGGGGGTTACGTAAATGACGATTGCTCAAGCCCTGATTGCTTTGGTTCTATAAATACACTGGGTTCGACCAGAGACAGGAAATTAGTAGTTATCACAGGAAGCAGCATCATAAACCCAGAGAACCAACGACGGCAAACTGTGGCTCTGCATGTAAACACAGATAATGTACGAGCACAGTAAAACACAGAAGTACGGTCTAAACAAACTCTAGGACAAGAGCATGAGACCATAAACACACCCGGCATGTGACACACAAGAACAACAAAAGTTACACGTACATACAGTGCATTTGGAAAGTTTTCACAGCACTTCACATTTTCCACATTTTATGTTACACCCTTATTCCGAAATGGATAAAATTAATTAATTCCCTATAAATTTGACAAACAATACCCTATACTGACAATGCGAAAGAAGTGTTTTAAATCTTAGCAAATTTATTAAAAATAAAAAAGCACATGTACATAAGTATTCACAGCCTTTCCATGATATTCAAAGTTGAGCTCAGGTGCATCCTGTTTCCACTGATCATCCTTGAGATGTTTCTACAATCTGATTGGAGTCCACCTGTGGTAAATTCAGTTGAGTGGACATGATTTGGAAAGGCCCACACCTGTTTATATAAGGTCCCACAGTTAACAGTTAATGTCAAAGCACAAACCAAGCCATGAAGTCCAAGGAATTGTCTGTAGACCTCCAAGAGGCATAGATCTGGGCATGGTACAGAAAGATATCTGCAGCATTGAAGGTCCCAATGAGCACAGTGGCCTCAACCATCCAAAAGTGGAAGAAGTTTGGAACCACCAGTTTTCTTCCTAGAGTGGTTCAGGGGAGAAGGGCCCTAGTCAGGAAGGTGACCAAGAACCCGATGGTCAATCTGACAAAGCTCCAGTGTTTCTCTGTGGAGAGAGGAGAACCTTCCAGAAGAACAATCTCTGCAGCACTCCCCCAATCAGGCCTATATGGTAGAGTGGCCAGAAGCAAGCCACTCCTCAGTAAAAGGCACGAGAGCCGGGCTGGAATTTACCAATAGGCACCTGAAGGACTCTCAGACCATAAGAAACAAAATTCTCTGGTCTGATGAAACAAAGATTGAATGATATGGCCTGAATGGCAAGGGTCATGTCTGGAGGAAACCAGGCACTGCTCATCACCTGGCCAATACAAACCCTACAGTGAATCATGATGGGGCAGCATCATGCTGTGGGCATGTTTTTCAGTGGCAGGAACTGGGAGACTAGTCAGGATCAAGGGAAAGATGACTACAACAATTTACAGAGATATCCTTGCTGAAAACCTGCTCCAGAGCACTCTGGACGTCAGACTGGGGTGAAGGATCATCTTCCATCAGGACAACAACAGCATGCAGCAAAGATAACAAAGGAGGACTCTGTGAATGTCCTTGAGTGGCCCAGCCAGAGCCCAGACTTGAACCCCATTGAACATCTCTGGAGAGATCTGAAAATGGCTGTGCACAGACACTCCCCATCCAACCTGACGGAGCTTGAGGTCCTGCAAAGAAGAATGGGTGAAACTGCCCAAAAAAAGGTGTACCAAGCTTGTAGCATCATGCTCAAAATGACTCGAGGCTGTAATTGCTGCCAAAGGTGCTTCAACAAAGTACTGAGCAGAGGCTCTGAATACTTGTGTTTTCTTCATTTTCTATTTTTAATCATTTTGAAAAGATTTCAAACACACACAAATTCTTTCACATTGTCAATATGGGGTATTGTTTGTGGAATTTTGAGGGAAATAATGAATTTAATCGATTTCAGAATACTTGTGAAACATAACAAAATGTGTAAAAAGTGAACTGCTGTGAATACTTCCTGGATGCACTGTACATTACATACAGTGTACGGTGCACTAACACAGCACTAACACATGCACAAACTGCCCAGAGGTTCTTAGTGGGAAAAGCAGTAAATTGAAGAGCAGGGTTCTTCATAGTCTCCAGCAGTCTACCGCCATAGAGCTAGCAAAACACAACCAGATGTGCCACCAATACACTCACACACTCCTAATACCCATATCCAAATCACACACACTGTGTGACCCAAAACCATCAAACCAAAGTCCCCAAAATAAAAATCTATAAAATTCTGTGCTTGTAAAAGTATATGAACTCATCCACTCGAAACAGCACCATCACAGTAGATCTATGAACTCATCCACTCGAAACAGCACCACCACAGTAGATCTATGAACTCATCCATTCTAAACAGCACCACCACAGTAGATCTATGAACTCATCCATTCTAAACAGCACCATCACAGTAGATCTATGAACTCATCCACTCTAAACAGCACCATCACAGTAGATCTATGAACTCATCCACTCTAAACAGCACCATCACAGTAGATCTATGAACTCATCCATTCTAAACAGCACCATCACAGTAGATCTATAAACTCATCCACTCTAAACAACACCATCACAGTAGATATTTGGGTTCTTTTAACTGAGTTCTAAAAACTAGCGTTTCCACACAGTGCAGCTAGGCTGGGCAGAACAAAAGCTTCTATTGATCCTATGCTGAGGTAATGCAGATATAGATCAATAGATAGTTCAGATCATCTGAGGACAAGTAAGGTGAAGAATTGTGCCTAACAGTTTATGCTAAGCTATTAAGACAAAGATATATACAAAGTACAACATTATGTAGGGCTAATATTAAATGGGATGTTCTAAAGTATTTGTTTTACATCTAGATTGATATTCGTCGGGCGTATGAGGTTGAGTCTCGCCCGGCCAAAGAGATTTAGTAGACGAGTGAAATGCTGAAGGGCAGACATTTCTTTGGACCAGATGATAAAACATTATGAACTAGTTTTAAATTGTGCAATCGGTGCTGCAGTCAGCATGTAGAGGCCTATAAAGACTAGGCTGCTTAGTCAACACATTTCATTGACAACAGGGTAAACATCATCCGCACAGGTCGTCTGCACAATGAGGGAGGGAGGTACAAGACCTGTGCCTTCAAAACGTTTTGCAGACTTTAGTTTGAGTCTTTAATCAGGCTGGGCAAGTCTGCCTAGTGTCAGCAGTGTATGTGTGTGTGTGTGTGTGTGTGTGTTGTGGCAAGGATAATTCAGGGACATTATGAGCAAAAGAGTTAAACATAGACTTAATGTTATATACTTTGAGTGAACACACAGCTCTGCTTCTTTGGTAGTCTCAATTAGAATTTTGTGTTTGTGGGGGGGCGGGGGGTAGTCCCTGGAATGACTAAATATTTCCAGACAGCAGTTTGTCTACTGACCCACCAACAGTTCATGGCCTACACACAAACACTACCTATTCCCTAGCTATAAATGTAACCCTTAACCTAACCTTAAAGATGAACTGAACTGAAAGAAAGAACAAACATTTTAATTATGAAAATCAACACAGATTTCTTTAAGCAACACAAAAATTGCATTTGTTAGTGTTAGAAGGTTGCCAATCTAGATGAAGTCACTGGCATGGTAGGACCTGAGGTCTATAGCAACAGCTGCAGCGTATTATATACAGTAACCGTACACATGAAAATGAGTAATTTTAATGGCGTGGGTTATGCATTTGAGCCTGTGAGGGACAGGCCTGTAATGTCTGACTACCACCAGATGGAGGACGTACAGTTTCAGGCTCCGAACTCCACCTTCAGTACAGGATCGTCTGGGTGGATGTGACTGGTGCATGTGGGCGCTGCCAAAGCATGGACACTGCACCGGAATCCATCTGTTGACCATTAATTGATGGGTGTACAATGCATCACCATGCAAAGGTCATTTCAGATGCTGTGCGGTGAGAGGGAGATGTTGGAGGTGGCTATGCTAAGGGATGTCTGAGCTGAGACGCTGGAGCTTCCCATAAGTAGCAGGTATGGAACACTTTATTTTACGACTTGGCGGCTCGGCTAGGTTAGGCTAGGCTAACTTGTTATATGCTTTTCTCAGTTTAGGTTGACAGCTTACTGGCAGTTCACTCTTTGGGCGAGTGGGCATTTGGGAAGGAGGAATAGGACTCCGATCCCATCCTGTGCAGTCAACTGTATCAGGGATCTTTTCCCCTCAGCCGAATATCAAAGATTTGAGTATGCTTTGGACTTATTTGGCACAAAATATCAGACCTGTCATGTCCTCATGATGTTTTCAAAATATCTGGCTCTCATAATGTCTCCATGTTTAATAATACTTGACATACCTAGGATTAAACACTAGAAGTCATGACTAGAATCATTTTGTTGACAAGGCAGGGTGTAGAGAGAGAGAAAAATACAGATGATCAATTTGGTCATCTTATAGCATTACGTTTGATAAAGTAGCCTACATTCATGAAGCTATTTAGTCTAGTGCAGTGGTTCCTAAACCTTTCATCATGAGTACCACCTCAGAAAATATTTGGCTTTCCAAGTACCACCATTGTTATCAAATAAACGTAGTCTACTTTCTGCAGGTTCAGGAGTCATAACCTATCAATAATGTCAAGAGTAACGTAAGTTTACTGTAAGACATAGCCACCATTTTATTCGATGATAGACACATTCAGTTATTGAAAGAGGAGGCATACCATATCAGCAATGACACAGTAACACAAGCTGGCATTTAGTCACCATTCTATTGGATAACATTAAATACTTGAAAGGTAAGTTTACTAAGCATATAGAAAAAAGAATTTGAACTGATAGTGCCTAAAGGAATATGGTTATGCATTAGGCCTATAATGGATGAACAGAAATATCTTATGTAGAAATAACATTAGATACAATTGTATGTTGTAGGGATTTTACAGTATAGGTTAAATGTGATTTTGCTTTAATTTTGATTTGACTGTTTTATTTTTCCTACTAGGTGAGTCGGCTAAGGTGTTTTGCCACAGAATGCTCTTTGTCTGGTAATCCCTCTGTGTTGGCCCAAGGTAGGGTGAGCTTCCTGTTTCTGTAAGGTAGCCTGCATGCTGCAAGACTCCATCTTAAGATGGCTCCATTGATATTCCTTTCGGAAACTATAGGCTTTCTGCTCTTTTATTTGTGCCACCACGTACTGACCGGCAGCTTTTGAAAATTGTTGCCTGAATCTGTGTCCACCTGCCTTAGTTTTGGCCCTCTCTCTATGTTGTTGTTGTTGTTTTGGTTGTTGTTGTCGTCCAGTGCAGCCAGGACAAGATGCGTGTCAAAGCTTTCATAGCTGAAGGCCTTTCTTTTTTTTTACTGCGTACTTATTATATAGAGCATGAACACTCTAATTCATCTGGGTGGATGCCCTCTGTCACCCTGTCAAGGTTTTGGAGGAGCTGCCTGTTCAGGACAACCTTTTGGAGGCTATTAAAGGCTGCAGAGTCAGGACGGAGCCACGGGCGCCTGCTCTCCTCATCTGGGGTGTAGGGATGCTGGTCACATTTTGTTATTGTCTCCCCGGTCACACACTTTGTTATGTGGTGTAGCAGAGATATCCACCTTTCCCTGAGTCTTAAGGTTGCATTATATTAATGTAATTATGGCCATCCACACAGTGTGTTTTTACAGTCACCCTTAAATCATTGTTGTACAAGGCTGGTGGTTCTTCTAGGCATTTGCCACAACCCTCCCAGTGACACATGGAAAACAACATTAACAACTGCTTGTTAGAGACAAAGCTTTTTCTGTGATCAGTACAGGTTGCGTCTTCCTCCTCTTCCTCCTCTACATCAACTGGCACTGTCATCAATTTTGTTTCACAACTGAAACAAAAGTCCTCGTCGTTATCCTCAAAGGACACCTCATCTTCTTCTACATCACTGCAGCTTTGCTCAAATGACACTCCCTGAGTGTGCCTTGGTGTTGAGTTTCTGGGGACAGATTTGTTGTCAGGGTGGCCAATGTTTTCCACAGCAGGGCAATAGAGATGGTCATTGATGAGTGTTGTAATGTTGAGCAGGTTATCAGTTAGTGTAGCTATTGATCCTCAACTATGTCTGTCTGTGTATCAACAGATAAACTGTCCTGATCTTCACTGTTTCGTGGCCCACTTTAGACATGCAAGCCTGCCTTATCTGAGGGGGGGGTTGTAAAGAGCAGTAAGACCATTTTGTGCACTACACATTTACAAACTAATAAACATTGTGCTGATGAAGTAATTTTTTTCTTGTGGTTTGTCATGTTTCCTAATGTACTATTATGTCGCAATACATTTTGTCTCAAGATATTGTATACAATACAAAATGTGTCTAAAATATACATTGCACTGTAATGTACACAGTAAATTATTAATGGACAAATAGTGGTTCATGGTGTTATAAGGTTGGAGGGCTGTAGCCTACTGTCATGCACTCATTGATTGTATCCAAGCACATTATGCATTTTAAGAAAAAGACTACTTATATATCACGTGCATTTAGAGAAAATAGAAAAACACGTTTGAGGTCTGTTTTAGAAAATCGAGGCAGATAAAAGGAAAATGTAATTGGATGAATTCATCTTAATTTGAGGGCGCAGGCTCATATTACTGTCTGGACTGGGGGAAACGGAACAGTATTGCACACTGGGTTTGGTGTGTTGCGCACCCTTCTATTCGCGCTGGTTCCGAGTGTAAAATGAGCACGCCCTCCCCAATTAAGATCCACCGACCGTGGCTGCTAGTTTGCATGCTGGATACCAGCTTTGACAAGGAAACCAGAACACAAGTCATGGCTAGCTGCCTTAAACTGGCTAGCCCTCCGACAGCCCCTGGATTTAGAGTCTGTAGAGAGCATTATTTAGTGACTGACTATTTAGAGAGCTGTTCTTTCCACACAACAGGGTCGCTGGTGAGTACCATGCCAGTGACGTGGCAAAATGTTAAAATCCAACATGTAACAACAACAACAATGTACCATTTTATCACTTAACAACTTCAGCCAGTTTAATCATTGTGCCAAAGAAAGGAAATAAAATACACGTTATATCTCCTTAGTTCAAGTTAAAGTTCAGTTCATCTACAACCTCAATGAACTCACTTGTATGCCTAAACTAAACTTGTGTCCCTAATAGGTAATGCCCACAACTAAAATAAACCCCAACTCTAAAAACTGTACACATTTTCTTTTAGTTTCCCTGAAATATAAACAAAATCTTGTGAACCAATTTTCAGGGTTTATTTGTTGCTGTTAATGGTCCCCATAAAACAGTTTGACCTGAAGCACAAAAGCAGTCTCTCACCTGACATACAAATGATCAGAGAATACTTCTATACAAGCAAACTTTAGTCATGCAAGAGTGTGCTGTGGAAATTAGAATAAATGTTAATGTGAACAAATGTAAAAAATAATGTGGGACTTCTATCTTGACTAGTGTATGGTGGGAGATGAAATCCACCAAAAAAGCCTAATGTAATCTACCACAGGTCTTCAACTTTAATAGGGCAAAATAGATTAGCTAATGTGCCACTCAGTCGCTCACTGTCAAACATTACTGATGATAGACAAAAACAGGTTAATACTTTTCATCTGGGTTTCCAGCCATTGTCTTTCCCCTCAGACATTCTGCAGCAACTAAAAACTGTGACTTTGGTAACTTCGTAAACTTTCACACAACGATATTGTTTTCTTTCACAGCACCGCGGTTAATGCACACACAACGTATGTTATTTAAGGAACTGTGTTAACGAGGATGATGAACGTGTTGCGTGGACTGGGAAATGATACAGTGTTCGTTTTAACGAGACCTACAGTGTGGTCAGAATGACTAGAATGCAGTAGCGCAGACCACAGCCAACTGACTGGTGTGTTTATGATTCCACAGACAGATAAACATGGGATTGTGTAATTGCTGTGGTGCTGGAAGAGATTAGTGTTTTCAGGAAGTGTTGGGATGCATTCATAATGAAACTGAGAGTGATTTCTTGGGGGAATAGACAGAGTTGCAAGAATAGGAAGAAAAACGTCTGCACGCATATGCAAAAGAGATGGAGAAGCCACCGCAGTTGCAGCATTTTTTCCCCCCACTGGCTTGTTTATTGTATTTGCACTACCTTACTCCTCCTTAGCAAATGGTGATTATATGTTTGTCTGGCTCTTAAAATTCCTGCAAAATTCTCCTCCTCTCCTTCTGCATATGACACCAACATTACTATTGTGTGAGAGCTGAATTCTTTACTGGACAATGAGGCACAGAATGGATGAATGTGGAGTGAGTAGAAGTAGCGTTTGGTAAGTTGGTTCTGTTTTAAAATGAACCTCCAAGCAAATCCAAACCTGAAATAGATTATGTGTGTGTGTGTGTGTGTGTGTGTGTGTGTGTGTGTGTGTGTGTGTGTGTGTGTGTGTACGTGCCTGCTTGCTTGGAGGGTTTATGGGTCTCGAACCAGCTGTTCAGACAGGATTCAACAAGAAGGTGTGTGAGGGAGACTTACCTTAGCTACGAAACACTCTGCGATGGCCACAGGGTCTGAGTGACACTTTTCCAGGTCATAAAGCAGATCTCTGAAAAACAAAAATCACTTCAGGATGTCAGTACTTGAAACACACAAACTGCTCTTTCTTGCACTTTGTTAAAAACAAAAAGCTCAGGAATACATTTATAAGGTGATAGTTCACATAGTACTGTGTGTGCTTAGAACAAAAGGAACTTCCATGAATTGAAATAGGCTGTGTGTGTGTTGGTGTGTATGTGTGAATGTACACACATTAGTCTCTAATTCGTCTTCGTTGACAGAAACATGGTGAAGAGGTGTAGCCATTGTTACATGGTTATACCACGAGGTCATTGAAATTGTTGCTGTAAAGTTTTTTCCAACCAAACTTTCTCTTCGTGAATTCTCTCTGTCCATGTGTCTACATGTGACAGCTGCCATCGCAGTTACCAGGCTTTCACAGGCCTGGTGGTCTTGAACACACGTCGCTCAGTCTGACTCCAGACACTGTTTAGAGCGGAGCCGGTGGTGTAAACACAACGAAAATATAAAATGCAAATTTTTATGTGTGTGTGTGTGTGTCTCTTATTGAATGTATGGATTACCTGTTGAACTGGTAGATATCTCGGATGTTCCCAAAGAGAGATGTTTTCTCCTCTGAACTCAGTGCCAGACGAGACTGGTTACTGATACAGTCCAAGTAATCCTAACAGGCAAAGTAAAACAATGCTTGCTTTAGAAAAAATGTGACCATTCAGTAAAATGTTTATAAAAGAAAAAAGGTTAAGCCATTTGAAAAGCATGCAAAATATATAAATACTTTTATTGACCCAACTAATCATTTACCCATGCAAATCAATTTAAATTTTCCATATAGATTTACACTTCACATATTCTTCTTATGTAGGGCTGGGCGATATGGCCAAAAAATGATATCACGATATAAGAAAGATATTTTTTTGATACGATATGCTTGACGATATATTAAAATATATAAAGGACCTGCTGTGACTGCATTACATCAAAGTGTATTTTCTGCTGTATGAACAAATAAAAGCAATACATACAAAAAAATGTATTGACCTTGTTATATTTATGTTTAGAAGTTTCAGGTATAACTGAACTACAGTAAAAGCAATATGAAATACTCCTCATTTGTTGGATGTTTCTTTGTTTCAGAACAAAACCAGCTGTTATCGCGATATGTCGATATGGGATATTCTTCTCGATATTATTTTCCAAAATTCGATAACGATAAATATTGAATTATCGCCCAGCCCTATTCGCATGCAATACAAAGAGAATACAAGAGATCTGGGCAGAACAGTGTAAGAGTAAAATAAGTGGAAATGGTCCCAGACTTCCTAACCAGCCAAATGTAAGACCACAGAGAGAAATTTCCCTCAGATCACACAACCCCACAAAGAATTTTAAATCAAATCAAACATTCAAATTCCCATATCAGGTCAGGCGAAATACGGCAACATGCAATCACGGCAGCAAGATTTGTGACTTGTTTTCTATTAGAATAAGATAACCAGTGTTCATTCTATTTTAATAGACGTTTCTGGTCAACATTACTGGCACCCTTGAATATTTTGTGTGTCATGTACTTTATCTTCAGAAATATTATCGGAACATTTCAGTAGGATATCCAAACGTATTTAACAAAAATAATATTACTTTTCAACTTACATGTAGTGATTTCACAGTACAAACAAAATATGACCCAGGAAGCTTTAAAGGCCCCGTTCCCTAATATTTGGGTGCACATCCCTTGGCAACAATGACAGCTTGTAAACATTTTCTCTAGCCACCTAGAAGCTTCTTGACCCTGCTTCTGGTAGTTTCTCCCACTATTCAATTGCAGTTTGTTAAAGTACATAAATTCTTGCAGGATTTCATTCCAAAAAAAGCAGATCATCTCTTTACAAATATTTTAAATCATATTTAAGTCAGGACACATTGCTGGCCAGTTTAAAACAGTATTTCATTTTCTCTCCGACAATTCTTTTGTTTTTGGATGTGTGCTTTCGATCATTGTCCAGCTGGAGGCCCTGTGATCTTCAACCGACACTTAGTTCTGACACTGGGTATCAAATTTCCCTGTAAAATGCTTTGACAATCCTCTGATTTCATGATTCATGATTCCTTGAATGCCTCCAGTTCCTTGGCCTTCGCCCATGAAGCCTGTCTTGTTTTAGTGTGTGGCGTATGGTACGGGTTGAAACCATCACTCCAGACTGTTCCAGGTCAGCCATAAGCTCTGTGGATGTATTACTTGTTGTTTTTTCCACAGTTCACACTAACCTTCATCCCTTGTGATTCTTGACAGATCAATGAGAAGCACGCTTCTTTATAGCACTGCAAACTATTGAAACAGGGATGCCAAGCTGTTTAGAGATGGCCTTGTACCCTTTAGCATCCTATTGTTTGGTAATAATAGCATGTCTGATGCTCAGACAGCTCTCCAGGCATTTGTACACATTAAAGCCATCATTGATTGGTTCATTCAAGCCATGTGAGAACTGATAGTTGATCACAGCAATGACAATCCCTTTTGCTGTACGATCAAAGCAAGATTAGAGACGGTCACCTACATTCTCTGGTTGTTTCACTGCATATTATAAAAATAAGTATTGCAATTCCACACCAATCAGACCACTTAGTATTTAAAAACGTGATAATAACCATATCTATTATGGGCAAACATATAATCACTGGATAAGAAAATTTACAAGATCAGGCTTAATTTAACAGAAAACCAAGGGACTTAAATGGGCTAGCCTAACTTTTTCCTTGACAACAGAGACCAGAGAAACTCTGTGTTGCTGGAGACGCTGCAATTCACGTGCAGACCATGGACTGTCCCTTCCTCTACTTCACCTGTTTTTACTATTTGTTTAATATTGTTCATTAAATGTTCCTTTTTAAAATTGAAACTTGTAACATTTGTTATCATGGTGTCATTGTTATGATGTAAATTGAGGGATCAAAAGCAGTATCGGCTCAAAATATCGGCTCAAGAAAATCAGCAGCCAGTATTGGTCATTGGCTAAGGCTGATAAAAAAGAAATCAGTATCTGCACTAAAAAAACATATTGGTTGATCCCTAAAAAAAAAAACTGGTATCTTCAGCAATCGGCAACAACCAGGCCCGTATTCATAAAAAATCTTAATTAATGCAAAGAGTAGCTCCTAGTGAGAAAATTCTAAGAAAATTCAATCTTTCAGGCACAAAAAACTGCATTAATGAATATAGCAGCTTTCCCTGGTGTTGTCGGAGTAATTGATGGAACCCACATCCGAAATATTGAAAGTGATCTCTCAGAAATCTGTGATACTAACACGGACACTTAACTTCAAACTTCGTGGCAGTTTCAAGGAATGGCAGAAAATTATGTGAAACTGCTACGGATCCTTAACTTCTAAATTCGTGCCACGGATCCTTAACTTCTTAATCCATGGCAGTTTCACGCAATACTTAAAATCGCTATGTTTTTTCCTTATTGGACAACCAACCAATCACAGTCTTCAAAATATTGTGTCATACATAGCAACGGGGTCAGCCTCGCCTCCTCACTAAGACGACAATTTTTGTCTTTTCCTTGCTAAAAGACTTAGATCGGTCTGGAATCGCTCTTAAGCTAAGACTCCTACATAGAAGTTTTTAAGCTAAATTAGGACTTTTCTAAGAGGATTCTGAGAAGCTTTATGAATACGGGCCCAGGTCTATAAAGGGAAACAGCCATAGATTAGAGAAAAATTGTGTAGTGAAATTTCCAGAATCTACTACTGTAGAATTACAAAAGCTACTTCTACAAAAACAAATAGGCCAGATTAGCATCTGTTAAAAATCACAGAGATCATCTGGTACCGCTTAAAGCAGTGGTCACCAATCCTGGTCCTGGAGAGCTACCATCCTGTAAGTTTTCACTTCAACTGCAAATAATGTAGCTTCATTCAGGTCATCATCCAGCTAATTAGTAGAATCAGGTGTGCTAAATTGGGGCTAAACTGAAAATGGTCTGGATGGTAGATCTCCAGGACCAGGATTGGTGACCACTGGCTTAAAGCATAGAATTATAGACAAATGAAACAAATGTAAACCTTTTTTAAAGTGATGGGAAGGCAAACGTGTGGAGAAAAATGGAACTGCAGATCATCCAAAGCATACCACCTAATTTCTGAAGCATGTTGGATGTAGTGTCATGGCATGGGCGTTAATGGCTAACTAGTACAAACTCTCATCTTTATTGATTATAATAATTCAGGAGTGTACAGAAGCATCTTGGCTAACAATGTACAAGAAAATGCCACCATAGCACAACAGGACAATGACTCAAAGTTCACTGCCAATGCAAACAACGAGTACCTAAAGGGAAAAAAGTGGAACCTTTTAGACTGACAAAGTCTGATTTAAATCTGATGAAGAAGAATTTAACTTGCTAAAAAGCCAGAATCTCAAAAGGACAAGCAATAGCTCAAAATGGCTGCAGTAAAAGCTTGACAAAGCATTTCCAAAGGTGATACCAACATTTTAGTAATGTTATTGGGGTCGCACACTCACTAATGTTATTGCTTGCAAGGGATTTAACAACTAAATACTAGCTTTTGTAGTATTTACATGCAGGTTAGATTCTCCAGTCAGTGCCCCTGATGAAAGCACTGGCTTAGATGTGGAGTTGGTCCCCGGGCGCTGTAAATGGCTGCCCACTGCTCCTTTGAGGGATGGGTTAAATGCAGAGAATGAATTTTGCTACATGTATGTGTATGTAACAATAAAGTACCTTTACCTTACCTACATTTGCTATGAGTTGAACTGTCCCAACTTATTCACACGTAAAATGGGGGGATGGAACTCTGTTATTCAAAGTTGCAACACATGTATTAAAACAGTGAGAAATAAATGCTGACATTCTATACTCTTATATTAATCTTTGAATAATATTTTTTTATGCCTTTATTGTAAAGCAAAAAAAGGTGACTTTACTTTGTCAATTCCAATGGAGGGCACTATACACCACAGTCCAATTCATTAGGTACACCTTGTTAGTTCTAGGTTGGACCACATTTTGCCTTCAGAACTGCCTTAACTTTTCATTGCATAGATTCAACAAGGTGCTGGAAATATTCCTCAGAGATTTTGGTCCATATTGACATTATTGTATCATGCAGTTGCTGCGGAGTTGTCGGATGATCATCCATGATGCAAATCTCACGTTTCGACACATCCCAATTGTGCTCGATTGGATTGAGATCTGGTGACTGTGGAGGCCAGTTGAGTACAGTGAACTCATTGTCATGTTCAAGAAACCAGTTTGAGATTATTTGAGCTTTGTGACATGGTGCGCTTTTCTGCTAGAAGTAGTAATTAGAAAGTGGGTACACAGTGGATATGAAGAGATGGACATGGTCAGCAAAAATACTCAGGTAGACTGGCATTCAAACAATTCTCAAGTGGCACCTCGGGGCACAAAGTGTCCCAAGAAAATATCCCCCACACATTACAAAACCACCAGCCTGAACCATTGATACAAGGCAGGATGGATCCATGCTTTCATGTTGTTCATGTCAAATTCTGACCCTACCATCTAAATATAGCAGTGGAAATTGAGACTCATCAGACCAGGCAATGTTTTTCCAATCTTCTGTTGTCCAATTTTTGTGGTGCCTGTGCAAATTGTAGCCTCAGTGTCCTGCTCTTAGTTGACAGAAGTGGCACCCGGTGTGGTCTTTTTCTGCTGTATCCCATCTGCTTCATGGTTAAACTTGTTTTGCGTTCAGAGAGGCTCTTCAACCTTGCTTGTAACAAGTGGTTATTTGAGTGACTGTTGCCTTTCTATCAGCTTGTAACAATCTGGCCATTCTTCTCTGACCTCCGCCATCTACAAGTCATTTTCACCCTGAGAACTGCCACTCAATTAATAATTTCTCTTTTTCTGACCATTGTTTGTAAACGTTGTGTTGGAAAGCCCCAGTAGATCAGCACTTTCTGAAATAATCAAACCAGCCCGTCTGGCACCAACAAACATGCCACATTCAAAGTCACTTAAATCACTCTTCTTCCCCACTCTGATGCTTGGTTTGAACTTCAGCAGATCATCTTGACCATGTCTACATGCCTAAATGCATTGACTTGCTGCCACATGATTGGCTGATTATGTATTTGCACAACTAGCAGATGAACAGGTGTACCAAAAGCGGCCAGTGACTGTAATTTATTATAACAGTAAAAGCTGTGAATATATCCTACAAATGCATTTACATGCTTTATTTGCTGTCAGAGCAGTGGGCCAGACTGAAAGCCATGCTGTAGTGGTATTTGTTTGTGACAAATGCAGCGGCTCAGATTGCTTTATTTAATAAACAAATGTTTACCCTGCCAATAAACCCCATTAAATTAAAGAGAATTAAGACACGGATGGAGTGAGAGCGAAAGGAAAAGGATTTCTGAGGAGAAGTCAGTCATCACAACCACATTAAAGTGTTTTCAGGGATATCCCATCAGCAGTCAGCCAAAAAAGGACCATATGCCTGATATGCTTTCTGGCATCACCCTGCCAACCCATCACACACACACACACACACACACACACACACACACACACACACACACACACACACACACACACACACACACACACACACACACACACACACACACA
>JACXGM010022274.1:0-16808 GCA_016801145.1 Umbra pygmaea | reverse complement strand
CTGATATAGGCGTGCCAGAAGCGTGTTAAACAGATGACGACAGCGCTGCGACCTCAAAGTCATTAGTAAACATTGTAAGATCGCAATAACACCAGTTGTTTAAAACGGCTTTGGCCACTACAATTAACGAGTTAGACTTGGCTTTTTGTCTAAAAGAGGGACAGAAGACGGTGCTCGAATTGTTCCTTTTTAGGAAGGATGTTTTTGCTGTTTTTGCAAGAGTTTAATCTACTAGTTAGCTCCGCCATAGGTTCTTAGCGAAAAACCACTGGTGATAGGTCGTAGTTATATCCAATTGCGTACAGTGAGATTTTCAAATGCATACTTGGTGCCGCCCCTCGAGCTGGGTCATTTTCATTACTAGATCCCAGACCTATATCTCCACCGGATTTGGGTCTGGATTTTTCCAGGCTAGTTGTTGGTGCCAGATGGGCCGGTCTGAGTATTTCACAATCTGCTCAGTTACTGGGATTTTAATGCACAACCATTTCTAGGGTTTACAAAGAATGGTGTGAAAAGGGAAAAACATCCAGTATGCGGCAGTCCTGTGGGTGAAAATGCCTTGTTGATACTAGAGGTCAGAGGAGAATGGGCTGACTTCTTCAAGTTGATAGAAGGGCAACTTTGACAGAAATAACCACTTACAACCGAGGTATCCCAGTCCCCAGACCTGAATATAATTGAGAATCTGTGGGGCGATTTGAAGCGGGATAACTGAACTGGAGATGTTTTGCAGGGATAATATCCAATAAACCTAATTTCACTACTGAAATATGTACAGTATATATATATATATATATATATATATATATATATATATATATATATATATATATATATATATTAGATGTCCATATGGGAGTACACCCTATGGTGCTAAAACTATTCGATGACGATGTTCCAATATTCCAGGATGACAATTGCCCCATAGTGCTTAACAATTTAAAGAGTGGTTTTAAGAACAACAGCATAATAAATTGCCTTCCATGGCCTCCCCAAATAACCAGATTTAAACATTATTGAAACTTTATGGGAAATTTAATAGTACATAATACGATGTAGATTTCCAACTTTACGCAAGATGTACTACTGTGTTTCAGAGATTAGTGTGTAATCAACCATTTTGTGATGGATAGATATCTATACCAGGAAAGAAGATGAAGACCTTGACAGCCTTGTCGTACTGCTTCCTACAGTCGCTGTCTTCACATACCAAGGGGAAGCAGGTATATTCTCCTGTGTCTGCTCCAGTAGAGTTGGATAGAATCAGCGTTCCGTAGCGCTGATGTTGCACCATCCTAAAACACAACAGAAAGCATCCCATACCTGAAGCTCTGACATTTCACCTCAGCAACACAAGGTTTTACAAGGTACCCCAATGCTGGACACAAGAAGCCAATTTCAAAACTATAATATAGTCAATATAGTAAATGGCTCTACACAGAACATTGTAAAACCCATTCTCAGTAATATTGTGTATAAGATTAATTTAATTATTTTGTCAATTCTAAAAAAACTACTGAAAAAGTAAACTAACATAACAGAAATTATTCTATTACGCCATTGCTGACATGGAGGCCTGTTGTTTGGTATATACAGTCCATAATGAGGAGCATCTTACACACACTATTAAGAATCAATCGGAAATAATTCGATCTCCATAGTCTCACCTGAGTCTCCCCTCATCGTCATCCTCCAGGTAAGCCGGTACGCCCCACCTAACAGGGTTTCCTTTACACCTCAACTCCAAGGTGTCACCAGCCCGGACAGACAGACTGTCTCCCACCCGCTGGAACCTCCCTTGGTTCACCACCTATTCAAGGGTTACAGCTCTATAACTCGATCCCATCATCCCATCATCATAACACAGTTACAGTGGCAAATTAACCAATGTTGCTTTGTCTACATTACAATTTTGCTGGTAGATAATACAATGACATTGCTTAAAAAAGTTAACATTTAGTAGGAAGCAACTCTGCTTTGATGTCACATTGTCAAATTTACTTAAAGAAGTGGTATAAAGCAGATGTTTTATTTTGCAAGCAACATTCCTCAATGCAACAAGCTAGGAATGTTGCTTTAGCTATTGTAAGTGTAATAGTTACAGTATACTGTATTCAATAGTGTTGGCACTCCTGTGTAACATGACACCCTTCTGCACATGCATATAGAAAATTACTATTTATTTGCCAATTTGTGGTGCCTCGTGCAGGAAGCCCGGGGAAAGCCAGAGAATCCATAGTCGGGCTCAAACCACTGAATATCATGACGTAGACTTTCGTGCAATGCAGCGACTTAGCCCACTACGCCATGCAGACATTCCACCACCAATGTTTGAAAAGTTAGCAAAGTGTACTTTTCTTGAAATGTTTCACCCCTTTGTCTCTATATGTACATTTGGTTGTGGACAATCTTTTTTATTACTTCATCAGTCCAAAGCACCTTATTTTAGATTCCTTCTGACAACACTCCCATGTAGATCCTTGTTGTGTAAGATACAATGTACTGTGGATCTGTGAACAATTACTCCAGTGTCAGCTAAACTGTTCTCAAGATGCTTTGCAGTGACCTGCAGATTCTTTTGTTCAGATTTGATCAGTTTTCAGATATTTTTGTCAGTCTTCTCCAACAGCCGATGGATTTTGCTTTCAGGTGACTGCCTGCTCCAGGCCTACAATCCAGTCACTGTACCCATAGGAAGGCAACATTCTTTGTATATTATTTGTATATAAAAGAAGAAATCTTTGTATATTCTCAGCAGCCATTTTGCACAAGAACGCTCCCCACACATCAGCTATCAGATGGAGAGGTAAGCAGTTATATATGCCAATTATGAATGTGGGGGAATATTAGGTGGCCATTATTGAAAATGTGGCCTGGTTGGGAATTTGGCCATGACACAGGGGTTAACACCCCTACTCTTATGAATAGTGCCATGGGATCTCTAGTGACCACAGAGAGTCAGGAAACCCGACCCTGCTTAGCTTTAGAAGCAAACCAGCAGTGGAATACAGGGCGCTATGCTGCTGGCTCTGGGTTAGTCGTATCAGAAGGGACTAGTAAATAATGGAGTGTTCCCACACGGAAGTATTAAATATTGATATATATTGCGAAAACATATATTTTTATATGTGCCTTTAAACATACAATATATGCATTATATGGTGATATTATTCATACATATATTTACATATTCGATTTTGGCCATTTTCAAATATGTTTATAAGATGTCTAAAATATATGTAAATATATTGACATATATGACAAAATTATAGGTGGTAACATGCATTTAATATATACATCTGCATTTGTATTGTTTCCTGTCATGTGTTTATTGTATTATCTAGTTGTTTCTTTGAAGAATGTTTGCAGAGGAATAGCATTCATTTTGGTCTCTTTTGAAATGTAAACTTGGAGTACAAAGCCGATCATTATAGTGAAACTGAAAAAAGTGCTATATGCTGCTTGACAAATACTAAAGTCAAAACCTTAGTGTATTTAGTAAACATTCCAGTAGTTTGTGACACAATGGCAGTTTTATGATACTGTGAATACTGGTCCTTATTAAATGCAGATGACTGACCATACCCAGGTCTTTGCTTACAATGCATTTTATTAAAATGATGCTAATATAAATTGTATAATTTACAGATTTTGACTCTTGTTTGTATAAGATAATAATTGTCTTTTTCACAGTAGTTAATGTAATGCAATATGGCCTAACCTGGTGGTTAGTTTTGGTCTGTTCTATTGCCAACAATCGTTATAATCTCACAATAACAAGGTTATTCTCATGAAAATAATATCTTGGAGGTTTTTTCATGATGTGTTGATGAGAAATGCTTAAAATACTGCATATTTATATATATTATATATAATTATATATATATTATATATATTTCATTATCTTAACATATAATATGCATTGTATTACAATATTGTGAAAAGCGCAAGTTATATATTTCATGAACTTATTCAGGACACACATATATGTTGAGGAATCCTATCTTAACATGTAGATCTTTTGCATGAGTTTTCCGTGTGGGTTATGTGAAAATTCAGAAATGTTAGCTAAAATACAGAAGGCTCGTCCACATGCAACCACTCCGTTTTCAGATATTCTTTTACATTTTTTTCTTTGTCTTAAAGATCTAACTTTGAATTGAACTGTTGCATTTAAGTTCCATTTCTTGACAATGTTCCTGACAGTTGAAATTGTCAACTGGAGGCATTGAGAGCATTTTGTTTGTAGCCTTCTTCTGTTTTGGCAATTGTCTTAAGGTTCAAGTTGTCAGATTGCATAGAGAAGAGCATGGTTGTTGAAACCAGGCAGAGCAACCCATTACAGTCAACTGCTATTCATAGAAAGACAGATTTTGTTTTTTTCTAGGGGCGCAAAACATTACATAAAACCGTATGCATACAGTTTGACATTTGTGTCTTGAATCATCATGAAGATTTTCTTAAATACTCTAGGTCAGGGGTCTTCAACTCTAACCCTACAGGGTCCAGAGCCTGCTGGTTTTCTGTTCTACCTCAATATTAATTGGACTCACCTGGTGTCCCAGGTCTAAATAGGTGTCCCAGGTCTAATTAAGTTTCAGATTAAAGGGTTGCAATGAAAAAGTGGAGTGGATCTGGCTTCGAGGTCCACAGTTGAAGACCCCTGTTCTAGGTATTTAAGACTAATTTGTAACATCCCCTTGCCTGTCTAGTGGCTGAAGGAGCCATAACATAATCCCTGGCACCTCCCTCTGGACAATCCGGGCATTGTGTCTCATATTCACATCATGACTCCCTCTATTCATCTCTATGCGCACATAGCTGTACATCATACCTTCATTATCAGTCACACCAGTTTTCTATTCATGAATTGCTACCCCCATATATACATTGTTGTTTTCATGCTGTGTGTGCTTCATTGTGATATGCATTCATCTGTCGGTCTGTTTTGCTATGTGTTTGTATTGAGTTCTGATTACATCGTTGCCTTGCTTGGTGTTTTTGGTTTTGGGATTACTGTACCCACTTTAGTATGTAGAGTTGCCAGTATTGGCGTTTTGGTTGCTTGTAAGAATGAATAAATACAGAGCAAGCTACCCTCCTGCTTTGTTCTCCTCCTTCACTACTCAGATCATTACAAATGTATTATAAAAACATCAATAAAGAGTTTTTTTTACCTAATCAAAGGTTGTAGGCCAACTATTATTATGATAACAGGCTTCAAATTCAAGGTGTTTATGAGCGTGAATGTGAAAGTCTGTAAAAATTTTGAATGTGAAAAATAACTTTACCTCAGTATGCATCAAAATGTGTCCCATGAATAGCCTAAATCTGAGGGAGAACCCACATGGGAGTTTACTGTACCTGTTGTATCTGTTATGTATCAAAACAATCAGCATGAGGAAACAGATCAATGTTGTAAATGAGAGACTATGTGAGTGGTCTAGTTCTGTATATACATATTACATATTGGGTGGGAATGTTGAAATGCCATTATTAACCCAACCTGTGTCAAGTGAGCAGGTCCCTGATTGGCTGCTGCTCGGGGAGCCAGCGTTGCTTTAACCTTGGGTTTGGGTGTGGCTTTACCTGGACCCCTCACTGGCTTAGCCTTACTGGGCTTGGGTTTCCTGCCTGGTGCTGGGGTTCTTCCCTGCCCTTCTTGCTGACACTGACCTGTAGAGTAGGAGGACACTCAATGTTTACAATGTATCGAGGGCCTGAGGTGGTCTTCAATGCAGATCCTTTTAATGTAAGTTTAAGCTGTACAACAGATCAAGTCCTCAGACTGAAACCAGGCACAACAATCACCACAGTCTGACTGACTGGAAGGTATGGAGTAATAGTTAGAGTAATAGTTAAACACTGGAATTGACTATATGTTGTTGAGGCATCCAATTCTTATCACACTACTGGTTGAATATGGAATCCTTTATACAAAAGCATTACAATTTCACCAACTGTGTATGACAAGGTATGAGAGTCCCACTTTTCTCCTTCGCTACCTCAGTACTGTACCAGTTTTGCAGTATTTTTACACATACAGTAAACAGAGATGGTCAATTTCAGCACGCTTTGCAGCACTAGGTGACATTTGGTCTGAAACTAAATTACAGTTACAATTCTGTAAAGTCAATTACTCTGAAATTGTAGAACAACACTCTTTTAAAAGTTCAACCCTGCTCAATAATCCATCTTAGAGCAGCTTAGATTTGTGGATGGCCAAAGCGGTCAGTAGCTGGTTGAGCTGGTCGAATTGCTTGGTCGAACCAGTCATGAGCTGATTAAACAGTTGGGTTGAGCTGGTTGACCAGTTTGCTATCACTGAAAACCAGCTTGGTAAAGCTGGTCATAAAATGGTTGACCAGCTTCTGTTGAGCTGGTTGACCATTGGGTTTAGCTGGTTACATGGTCACTGTAGAACTTTAACAGCATGGTTAATAAGGATTGTTTGCTGAGCTGGTGTGTTGACCAATTTCTTCATTCGTCTTGCTCAGCTCAACCTGTTGGTCAACCAGCTACCATCCCTGCGAGAAAATCCAGCTTGACCAGATCGTCTTGTGTTTTGGAATATGATAACTGGTAAACCATCTCCCAGCTGAGCCCTGACATCACCAGGCACAAAACTGGTTATTAGACCAGTATTACAAAAATGTAATTTTTGTCCAGAAAATATTTGATATTGATAAAAATGTCTGCACGGGGCCTAAGAAGAAAAGTCTGTTAACTCCGCACTCACACACAGACACACAGACACACACAGACACACACAGACACACACAGACACACACAGACACACACAGACACACATACACACAGACACACAGACACACACACACACACACACACACACACACACACACACACACACACACACACACACACACACACACACACACACACACACACACACACACACACACACACACACACACACACACACACACACACACACACACACACACACATACACACACAGCAATGCAAAGAAATCAAGTTACTTACCGAATTCCAAGATTAGGCTACAGACGAGGAGAGCTCCCAGTAATACCAGCCTCCAACTGTCTCCTGACAAGTTTGCTGCCACCATGTCTGCTATAATATAAAGACCAATGTACTCACTGACTAACCGGCAGATTAGCAGTTCACACGGTTCACAGAGGCAGTAGAGCAGGGAGGGCAACCGAGAAGATTGAATGAATGGGAAATGAAAAAAGAGAGAGAAGACCAGGTTGGGTGTTTGACTACAAAGTGAGTGGTCAGCTGTTTAGCCAAATCACACACATTCCTGTGGAACAAGAGCCAGAGTGACCGAGTGAGAGAGAGCAAGATGGAGAGAGGGAGGGGAGAATTAGAGAGGGAGAACATTCCTCCTGTAGCGTTCAATAGAGCCATTCAGGGGCCTGCCCAAGCCAATCAGAATCCAGGTTTGGAGACCCTCCACTCTGTTCCCACTGTTTGTTTAGCTGGAGAAATGGAGTGGAACAGCATGGCCAGGTGCACAGGGCCCTTCGACCTGCCCGGAAGATGGTTAAAAACAGTTGTGTTGATTTTGTTGAGGTGGTTTAGTTGGATACCCGCTCTAGTTATATGTACCCGGGACAGACATTCTGAGGGTGTCTGATACTATTTGTTTAGCTGGGGAAGTGTGAGGCGGACAGTGGCCCTAAGAAGTACAGCAACACAATCCATTTGAAAACTGTGTGTTCACTTTATTTCTGTTGATTTATCTGGAGAAGTACGGAGGAGAATGTAGAGGAGAATGACACAGTAACTGTCACACTATGTTACAGACATCAATCCAGTATTTGCTAAATCTCTGCTGTTTTGACCAACAAACCTGCACTTCTCAGGTGTGTAAACACATCGATAAGATGTTTCTAAGAGTACATTTGCACCATTTAGGTGAACAACACCATTTATAATTTGAGGTGAACAACAACTATGGACTCGATTCAATCAGACATTTAGTCTTATTAACGTTGTGATGAGAATTGAGTTATGTTGAATATCAAAGAGAAAAAAAACATTATACTGTATGTTGTAAACTATTGGTTCACAAGGGTACAGATACAAAAAATGCCCCAGATTTGGCCCCAATGGTTTGGCAGCTAGTATATCTCATCAGTATCATTGAACACAGAAAAGACTTTTCACAGTTACAATTTGACCACAAAACAACAGGACATTTATCTAGCTCAGCTTCTTCCAATATTATGGTTGGTGGAAAGGAAAAGCCCAGTATATAATTTGACAGATTCGGCAATTCCATAGAAAACAAGGCATTAGTTAACCTATCCCCCAACCTTTGCAGTTCATGGATAATCTTTTCATTGTTTTTATCTCCCCTCCCAATTGGTCATGTCAAATTCCCTTGACTCTGCCTGGTCAGTAGCTCCTCAGGTGTAAGAACGGTCAAGTGCGCTCACATGCTTGCTCCAAGCTCATGCTGCCTTGTTTGTAATATCTGGGTTTTACCTGTACCTTCACTGATTCATTCATTTTCTAGCAAACCCGATAGATGCTGTAATTCATACAAAAACAATTTTGCTGACAATAGGTTCAGCCAAATGTACTGCGGCAAAGCAAGGGCTCCAAATAAGCCCTTCAAAAATATCTAATAGAGTTTAAAATTCGGGGGTCCACAGGATACAATGAACAAATTCAATAACTATTTCTTATCTTAAAAAATTCAATAATTGGTTGTAATTTTAGAATTGACTTAATACACTGTAGTGTATTAATTAATTAATGTATGCATTCGGGAAATAATTTATAATTTGTAATCAGAGGAAAGTTATGCCTATTAACACATTAAACCATCTTTGATGGAGCAGGCAATTTTTTTAAATGTCTCTGATTATTGGTTTATTAAGTGATATCAAAGTTCATACCCAGTAAACCCTAGAATATATATGAATGAATGAATGTGCAACTTTGATGGAAAGACCATGCAGACTATCACACACAGAGATGTAAACACACACACACATAAGAAATCTAGCATTCCAACTGCATATTTTGGGATGTATTTTATTGCATTCACATTTATTGTGAATGTACTAAATTGAAACCATCAAAATGTACATACATATTAAAATGTTTTCCACAACCCACTTATAGTTGCCAAAGACATTGATACTCAGATGTTCACATTTCCTGACATTCATCCTAGTAACAATTCCGTTGTAGGTCAGTGAGGATCACCACATTATTTTAAGAATGTGAAATGTCAAGATAAAAGCAGAGAGAATGATTTATGTCAGTTTTATTTATTTGATCACCTTCCCAGTGGGTCATAAGTTTACATACACTCAATTAAAATTAGAATTTGGTAGAATTTAAATGGTTTCAATAGGTCAAACATTTCTGGTAGCCTTCCACAAGCGCCCCACAATACCTAGAATTCTGCCCCATTAATGCTGATAGAATTGCTGTAACTGAGTCAGGTTTGTAGGCCTCCTTACTTGCACACTCTATCAGTTCTGCCCACACATCTTTTATAGGAATGAGGTCAGGGCTTTGTTATGGCCACTCCAATACCTTGACTTTGTTGTCCTTAAAGGCATTTTTCAACAACCTTTGTATTTACTTGGGGTTATTGTCCATTTGAATGACCCATTTGTGACCAAGCTTTAAGTTCCTGACTAATGTCTTGTGAAGTTGCTTCAATATATGCTTCCTCATGCTGCTATTTTGTGAAGTGCACAAGTCCCTCCTGCAGCTAAGCACACTCACAACATGATGCTGCCACCCCCGTGCTTCAGGGTTGGGATGATATTCTCTGGTTTGCAAGCCTTCACCTTTTTCCACTAAACATAAAAATGTCATTATGGCCAAATTTTTGTTTTACCAGACCAGAGTACATTTGTTTTACCAGACCAGAGTACATTTGTTTTACCAGACCAGAGTACATTTGTTTTACCAGACCAGAGTACATTTCTCCAAAACGTAGAATCTCTGTCCCCATGTGCAGTTGCAAACCATAGTCTGGCTTTTACATGGTAGTATTGGAACAGTGGCTTCTTCCTTGTTGTTCGGACTTTCAGATTATGTCAACATTGGACTCGCTTTACTGTGGATATATATTATTTTGTACCTGTTTCCTCCAGCATCTTCACAAGGTCCTTTGCTGATGTTTTGGGATTGATATGCACTTTTTGGGATTGATTTGCACCCAAGGTACAGTACACCTCCTTTTGACTCAAATGATGTCAATTAACCAGAATCAGAAACCTCTAAGCAATGACATCATTTTTTTATTTTCCAAGCTGTCAAACAGCACAGTCAACTTAGTGTATGTAATCCGCTGACCGACTGAAATCGTGATATAGTGAATTTAAGTGGAATAATCAGTCTGTAAGCAATTACTTGTATCATGCACAAAGTTGATGTCCTAACTGAATTGCCAAAACTATAGTTTGTTAACATGACATCCATGGATTGGTTGACAACTTAGCTTTAATGACTTCAACCTACATGTATGTAAACATCTGACTTCAACAGTATACCTATCCTTTCTATTGTGTTTGTATTTGTTTTAAACCTGCTGTTTTATGAGATCAGGTTATTGGTATGTATTATGTGGCTGTTAATTAAATGTCTACTCACTTTACAGGTTTAGATGTGGTGTAGCAGGCTAACTCGCTGCATTACAGGACAGTCTGTGTCATGATAGTCAGTGGTTCAAGCCTGACTATGGGTTCTTTGACTTTCCCTGGATCTCCTGCATGAGGCACCACAAATTGGCATAGATCTGCCTGGGATTTTATGTTAGACAAGTTTGATTATCTATACTGCCACATCGCTCTCCAGCGACTTCTTGTGTTCAGATTGGGCGCATGTATATTAAATTGTGAAAGTATATTTGGTGAACAAAATCATCCCATGCATGATCTGACTAAAGGCTTCCGTGTTGGATTCGCAGTGGGAAAATAATTGGCGGCTGTTGACATGAGGTTGTATGAACCATGTGCCATCCCAAGGATCTGTCTGCAGAGCTGCCGACAGAACAGAATTAGTGGGAATTGGGAAGGGAATAAAATGGGGTGGTGTAAAAAGAAGCTTGCTTTATGAATGACTCAGATCCCAGGATTATAGCCTGGACAGGGTGAGTAGATCTGAATGGTGCTATTGTTCTGTTTGAACAAAAAATGTTACGGCTGATTTCCAACTGAGAAACTATGTCCTACATAGTGCACTACTATTGACCAGAGCCCTAATGTATGTGGGCCCATGTCCAAAGTATTTAAATAATAGGATGCTATTTAGAAAGCAGCCTATATTAGCACTTTATCTTGGTTTAGCAGTACATTACAAAGCTTGGTCAGTGGAAAATATGTGTTTGAGATTAGGAATGACCCAAATACTATGGCTTTCTTACAGGAAAGTTTACTTGGGCTACATTCATAATATATAATTTATGCAGTGTATACACACTTTTTTCATATTTACATTATGAAACAATACAACATGTCAAAATCTTAAAAAGAGCTATATATGGTACTAGAAAAATATGTTTTTTGATTCAAAATAAGCTATTTCATCTACATTCTATTAACATTTTTAAATGTGTTAAACCTGTTCACAAAATATTTATTCAGAGAATTATCTTGGATTTAAAACTTTCTAACATCATATATGGCCAGGACAAAGACAAGTGTGCTGAAGCACTGAAAATCAACAGTAACATTTAGAAAACTGTCCCGTATGGTTTTGATGTGCCTACAGTTGAATAGACATTGTAAGTCTAGTGGATTGGATCTTACACAAAAGCAGTAATATATCAATACAAAAGTACAAAAAGTATCAACATAGTCGACATGGTCTCAAACAATATAGTCAGCAAGAATAAAAATACAATTGAAGTTTGTTGAAGTACAAGTGTTTCTGTATTTCAGCAAGTACACTAACTATACTATTTCAACTCATCACAGGGTTCTAGGAAAATTATTAAACACAGAAGCCCTAATTTATGAAATGTGCATACAACCTAAAACAGGCGTAGGACAGGCGTACGCTGATTTTTTTATTTGAAATGCACTTCAGGTTCTCGTTTATCACTTTCAATGGCTGTAGCAGTAACCTCAGTCAACGCCGCATTTTCCTTTAACAATCAATGCCGGATTTTAAGCTTCCAAATAAAACCAAGCGGTTGGCCTGCACCTTCTTCCTTTTCTTTGCCGGATGTCGCTTATCCATGTCGTAAATTCTAAGGGCCGAGGCCTCTAACCCGTGCATATATGTGGGCGTGATATTTAAATTACGATTGATTTCAACCGTCTGATTTATCAACACACGTACATTCGTACGGTGGAATTGGAGTGATACGAATGTTTTGTAAAGCACACGTGAGTCTCGTCGTAAGATGATTTCTGCGCTCAGATCTACACTGGTTTCTACGCACGTTTGATAAATGAGGGCCAGAGTCACATTAGATAAGGTGTCAGGAAAAATTTTCGTAAGTTACCAGTTGTAATCATTGTGCATCTACATCCCATCCTGTGCTGTCTTTCTGTCTTCTCCTGTCCCATATATGTGCGGCCATGTTGGTTTCCCGTCCACTCAACTTTAGAACCTCTGTTCCTTTATGGCCTCCTTATCTGTGGTACCACTGATGGGTTCAATCTTTACCTGTCTAATCTGATTCCTCTGCTTCTGAACGCTGTTACGGATCCCATAACCAAAGTAGATGAGAAACCCTGCAGAGAGAAAGACCAATGTTTAGTTGTGTACAAAGATTCACATCATTCCCTGTTGTCGATCAGTGAGGATCACCACTTTATTTGGAGAATGTTAAATATCAGAATAATAGCACAGAGAATGATTTCTCTTTTATTTCTTTCGTCACATTCCCAGTTTGGCCAAATTAGTATTTGGTAGCATTGCCTTAAAATTGTTTAACTTGAGTAAAACGTTTCAATTAGCCTTCCACAATCTTCCCACACTGTGCTTGTTGCACACACACCGGGAAGCGCAGCAGCACACGAACATGCAAAGGATTACAAATAAAAATATTACGGTGCAAATCCGCCATCATAATAGCAATGCGCGAAAGGTACAGACGCGCCTTAAAGGGAATGGGAGATGAATCTCTGATTGGCTAATTGCATGTTACACCCAAAACACAGCTATGAATTAATGAAGACACTTAGTACAACCCTTTTATCTGCTGTCAAACTAGCAAAATTGGATTTGGACACACACAAAGCGCACTTGCACCTTGTGCTTCATGCCATGTGCATAGATCGTTAAAATAGGGCCCACTGAGTTTGTAGGTACATCCACAGTTACACCTCCAATTTTCTCAAATTATGTCAATTAGCCTATCAGAAGCTTCTTAAGACTTGACACAATTTTTTGAAATTTTCCAAGTTCTTTAACGGTACAGACTTAGTGCATGTAAACTTCTGGCCCACTGGAATTGTGATGTAGTGAATTATAAGTGGAATTATGTCTGTAAATAATTGTTTGAAAAATTACATGTGTCATACACAAAAAAGATGTCCCAACCGACTTGCCAAAACTATGGTTGGTTAGCATGATAGCTGTGGAGTGGTTGACAAATTATTAATTACCTAAGTGGATGTAAAACTCAGACTTCAACTGTATATTCAACATCTTTTCTACCTCCTTTGCTCAGTGGATTGGGGTTACCACCATTGTTATACGGAAGGGTCCTGTTACAGTGTCCTTCCGTAAGGACACTGGGTAATGTGGTACCTTACCTACAGCCATCCAGATGGCGTAACGCATCCAGGTGTCTGCTCCTAACTGGACCATCAGGTAGATGTTAACAAACACACTGGCTATCGGCAGCACCGGAAGGAAGGGTACCTGGAAGCAGAAAGCAGTAGAATTAGAAATTGGCTGTCATGGAGGGCCAAATGATCAAATGTAGCTTTTGTGTGATTTGGACCAAATTGCTACAGTGTCTTTAGTTTTTGTCACTGTATTTGAAAAGAGCTAAACCAGCTTTGATTATGTGAAGTGAAAAGGGAACTGGAATAGTTGTAGTGAACAATAAGCTGGAGTAATGGATACAGATCTTGATTGTCTTTCAGATTTGTGGTAACACTACATGGTTTCAAATCAATGGGCCTAGTTTTTTAGAGCTGTGCTTTACACAATAGGTCATGTTAGAGGTAACCACTTGTTATAAGCACCCAGGTACAATGCCTAAGGCAAAACCTGTTACTCACCATGAAAGCAGCTTTTGATTGATTCTGTGGGTGCCTCCAGATGATGATGATGGTGACGAGAAGGATGAAAGCTAAGATGGAGATTAACACCAAACTCCAGATCTCCTGCCGCTGGATAGCATCCATCGCTTGGGTCAACAGGATGCATAGAGCCAAGATGTACAGCACTGGAGGATGACAGATAGAGAGGAAAGATGGAAAGAGAGAATGGGTAAGGAACCTACAGATGGAAGAACGACCGAGGGAAAATAGTCATCATACAACTGACAGAACTCAAAAGAAAAAAAGAGACTAATCAAAGTACACTCTTCCAAAAACGGTTATTCATTTGGATACACTTTTGAAGAGTGTGTTTCCTGCATATGCCCTAGTATTTTCAAAATGTAGGAACATAATGCTTGTTATGCAAGTGAAGGCTTAATGTATCGGGTCAAGCCATTTTTGCTTACCAGAAAATACAGTTAGACTTGTCACGGTTTTAGAGGTTCCCGATGTGGGGGAGGACGGTGGTGCCAAACATCCAAACCTTGAGTTGGATTCGATGATCTGGAGATCATTCTCCTCAGATTTGGTCTCTTGGTACCTAGATTTAGTAGAGTTAGACAAACAATTTAATATCTACCTCAATGCTATACACTCGGCCACTTCATTAGGTATCCCTGTTCAACCAGTCTTCAACCAAGTTCAAACCAATCATTAGAATGGGGAAGAAGGTGGCGTTGTTGGTGCCAAACGGGCTGGCTCAGTATTTCAGAAAGTGCTGATCGACTGGGATTTTCCCACACAACCATCTTTAGGGTTTACAAAGGATGTTCCAAAAAAGAGAACATTTCCAGTAAGCAGCAGTTTTCTGGGTGAAAATAACTTGTTGATGGCAGAGGTCAGAGGAAAATGACCAGACTGGTTTGAGCTGATAGAGAGTAGCCTGGGAGAACCCAGACGGACTTCCGGCAAATTTAGATTTGCTCTGCATGTCAGTCTGACCAAGAGCCCATTCAAGCCCATTTCCAATTTTCCCAAATTGAGGCACCAATCACAACTGTTGTGGAGGGCTTTATACGATGACGATAGTGCAGCTTTACTGTCATTGGTTGAAGCAGACAATTACAACAATTACTGCTGCAATGGAACATCCGCAATATCACTCGTTTCAAATCAGCTATCGCGTCTGTTTTAAGCGATTTGAACAGTTAATTTTTGTTAAAAACCGAGCAAAGAACAATACCCAAAGCCTTAATATCTAAAAAAATATGTTGTCGACTCGACTCTGCAAAAGTCTGATATATCCAATTGCGCCCAGAGGCATTTAAGAGGCGTCCCTTGGTGACACCCCTTTGGAAATGGGCTGTGAATGAACCTTGCCCAGAACTGTTGCCTAGAACAGTCAGAACTGAGAAGGGTCTGGTGTTAACCAGGCTAGATAGAAAGGCAAAATTAATTAAAATAACAACTCTTTACAACCAAGGTATACAGAAGAGCATTTCTAATGCACAACACATCGCACCTTGAAGCAGATAGGCTACAGCAGCAGAAGCCACACCTGTCAGCTAAGAACAGGAAACTAATGCTACAATTTGCACAGGCCCACCACAATTGGACAATAGAAGAATTATCTAGATTTCTGCTGCAACATTCAGATGGTAGGGGCAGATTTTGCCCTAAACAATATGAAAGCATGTATCCATCCTGCCTTGTATCAATGTTTCAGGCTGGTGGTGGTGTAATGGTGTGGGGGATATTTTCTTGGCACACTTTGGACACCTTAGTACCAACTATGCATTGTTTGAATTCCACAGCCTACCTGAGTATTGTTGCTGACCATGTCCATCGTTATATGACCCCAGTGTACCAATCTTCAAAATGCTACTTACAGCATCATCTCAAACTGGATTATTGACCATGACAATGAGTTCACTGTACTCAAATGGCCTCCACAGTCACCACTATGGAGCTAAAACAGTCTCAATAAAGATAAATGCACACACTACATTCACATATGCACAAACAGGATTCATACATGCACAAACAGGATTCATACATGCACACACATGATTCATACATGCACACACATGATTCATAAATACACACACAGGATACACAAATGCACAGAAAATTCACACATGCACACACAAAAATTTAAAAGCACAGAAAATTCACAAATGCAAACAAAATTCACAAATGCACACAAAATTCATAAATGCACACACAATTCCAAAAAGCAAACAAAATTTACAAATGCACACAAGATTTATAAATGCACAGGACACGATTCAGAAATGTATTTCTGATGCACACACAAATATATCTTGATTTACACACTGCTTGCGGTCTGTGAACGTCACTGCATTTGTGAGTGAATTTTGAGACTCCCCTGACGTGGCTCGACACACAAATGCATTTTTTTGAAAGTGAATGATCTGCAACCAATCAGATATCTCCCTTGTTTTAGCCAATCACAAGAAGGCACCCTAAGTGGGGGATTGTTTACTTATAAGCCAATCACATGAACGCATTCACACAGCGCCGGGAGCCGCGAGTGTTTAACGAAGATTAACAGTACTGATAAAAGGACAACAGTTTTCTCTGCCTCTGCCAAGAATTTTC
>JACXGM010022273.1:0-16809 GCA_016801145.1 Umbra pygmaea | reverse complement strand
TTTCAGTTAGAATTTGTCACGTTACAGAGCCAGACAAGACTTTGCGTACGGCCCGCACATTCTCACGCCTGCTCAAAAGTTTCCGTGACAGACCGCATATTCTCACGTCAAGTAATTTTTTATACATCACACCGTGTGCTTGGAAACCAGCGTACGCAAGCTTTTCGTGCGTACGCAACGTTTATACATGAGGCCCCAGGAGACTTTAATCCAAATTTACCTTCCATTACCAGGAGGATCAAGCTTGGGTCCTTCATCAGGAAGATGTTCCATCTAACTGACCATAGAGGCACGCTTCTGTGATGGTCATCCCAGTCCCCACACTGAAAACGTGGAGGTGAAATTAGGTCCACAAAAGTTGAATGTCTCTAAAGGATCTGGAGTGATGCTGTTTGAACAGTGGTGGGCCGTCAGGGCCTGCAAAGCCTTCTCTGCAGGCCCAAAGATAATCAGAATCAGAAATGTATTTTTGTACTTCTTTAATATATTTTTTAATAATATATATTTTACAAAGTTAATTTAAATGAGTCTATATGGTGATTTCATTGCTACAGTATGTTCTTTTCAGTTGCCTTGCTTTTAGCGCAGCTCATATAAATGAAAGCTTTTATCCAATAAGATTTTTTCATCTGTGTTGTCTCCGGGTAGACTAGGGCCTTCAGAACTCTGAGTGAATACTGTCTGCTGTTGAAGCCCATCAGGACCATGTTGCTGATTGTCATATTTTTAACCAATCAGATTTCGACTTTAGCATGTTGGGTGTGTTCTTTGCACAAGTAACCCTACAGTCACACGAGCGACAAAAGACAAGCGACACCACTCACTTGGTGGGCGTTTCTGTATTGATACTAGCATGACGTTGCCTAGTATCTGCGAGAGGTCTTAAAAGTTACTTCAGAGATATTGTCAAGTCACAAAAACTATGTATTTTTATTTAAAAGTATGTATTTCTCGATAGAAGTAACAAAATATATGAGATAAAATGACAAATATATCTGATAAATTTCACAGAAATACGATGTCCCGAAGCGTTTCCGCCATCTTGAATTGGTTTCTTCGACTAGAGCAACCAACGTATACGTCACGCTGCCTTCACTCCAATTGGCAGTTGCTTTGTCGCTCCGCTCAGCATTTGCATAAAATAGACTTCTTGTCTATTTTTGCCCCGCCTTGCTCGCGACAGCGCTCGCGAGCTGGGAAACGGCCACTTGCATTAATAATGAATGGTAGCTTTGTCACTGACTTTTGTCGCTTGTGTGACAGTAGGGTAAAGCGTTTCTGCAAGCCTTTTTGTCAGCATCGTTTCTGTTGCTGATAGGAGGGGCAGTTCAATAAAGTTCTGCAAAAAAAGTTAAAAAAGATTTGCCATCCGAAAACAACTAGCTTAGCTCTCCCAGCTTAGCTCTCCCTTCTCCGATTTCTTTAAACTTTCAATTTTTAGATTGTTAGATTTTTTACTTTTAGCAGAATGGCAGATGGAGGTAAAGAAGTAGCTTTGGTGGCGACTATAGGACTGGGCAGGATCGACTCTCAGCACTGGGCAAGATCTTTTATTGGAACTTAACACAAAGATGTGCTGTACAACCACGTCATTTTTAAAAGAGAAATGACTTTGTTTTCAAATAATGAGCAGCTTTGGTGAGTTTGATGGATTTTTATATGTTTTTACTAGCAGGGCCTTAAATACGGATGGGTCGATACCGATACTAGTACATTTAAGTACAGGAAAGAATGAAGGATGCAATTCGGTGCATACTGTAACTGTAGAAAACGGCATGAGCAACGCCCCGGACCTAGCCTCTGAAAGCTACCTTCAGCAAGGAAAGACAAATGTTGGTAGTTTGCAAAACTTCTGGGTGAACAAAATAGTGGTATTTCTGAGTTCTGACATACTAACGTTAAGAAATATAACTTAAAAGAATTACAATGTAGCCTATTTATATTTTGTTCAATAGATTACATTGATAGTACAGCTGATTTTGTACCGATTATAATAAAACAATAAAATACCTTAACAGAATAATATGATTAATTATCCCTGTTTTGGAAAAAGTCACTTTAAACAGACATTCTCATCTTACACAAAACTTCTGCAATGCTTAGTTAGGGCAAATTCGAACACAAAAGTCTATTGCATTTGCGTTTACAAACGTGTTTCTCTCACATAATTAGGGAAGGAGACGTAAACCATTGACATCTAATAAATATTACACATTCTTGACCTGCAATGTAAATGATGTTCTTCTGGATATGTAGGAATATTTACTTTTCTATATTTGAATTGGCTGATCAACATCTAAGAAATAGCAGATTTTAGCTTGATAAATGTGACATTTGGCATTGCTAGTTCTTAAAAGTACGTATCAGCAAGTACCCAAAATGAAATACACTGTACTTGTACTCGTTCCATAAAAAAGTGGTATCGGCCCAACCCTAACCTTAAAGGTTCTTAACGGGGCTTAGTGCATGTACTGTATTTGTATTCATGCAGGGGGAGATAAACAGACACACTTCATCTTGGGGCCAGGCCTGATAATACTTGTTAATTAATACTGCTTGTTTTAGATCACTACTGGTGTGACGCATGTGCAGATCGTATATATAAGGTCTGTGGTTCAGATTCAGGGGTCTTAGTGGGCTGTGCCTTTGAGTGTGCGTGGTAAACCTGGATGTGCGTTTAATAATGCGTAGTGTTACATTCTTATGGTTTCAGTCGTGTCGGGTCAATTAGTGTATTGTAAGTCTCATAGGTGTTGAGCCTCGTGTTAAATAACCTTTATCGAGTGGAATAAACTAATCTTCACTATGAATATGGGGTGCATTATATGCCGAATGACAATAACCTATAGCCCTAGAATGTCATTGTGAGGTTATTATAATGCGTTTTCATTTCGGTAAGATAGTGAAGGCCTAGGTGTAAAATGCACGGCCCGCCACTGTGTTTGAAGGACTGGTCTCAGAAGACCTGCGGTGTGTTCTCCACCTCATCAAACATTAGAGGACTCAGAGAGGCTATCTTGGGAAAACAAAGCTGTAACATTGAGTCTGAGACATTGAGCTTTGAATGTGATTTTGCCAATAACCATGACGTGCTTTTTAAAACAAAAATATTTATTTTGTAACTAAGATGTTTTTTCTTTGGACAAGAGCAGCTAATTTAAACATTAGAGTTCTCTTGTGTTGAGGTTTTGATCCAGCTGATAAACACTTTTGTTGTTCATCTTTAGGGAGGGTGCCGAAACTGAATGGCATTGTATATATTTACTTTAGTTTTATGTAACTCTCCATTCAAATCAAAATATGGTAATTCGTTATCTATAATACAGATTTTCTGTTGAACATTAGTTGAATTTCACAGATTATTGCAGTTTACAATATAATACTAGTGTAATTTAAAATAAATGTACTAATAGAATATCCTTCCCAGGAAGCAAGCTACTGACGAAGTATGCAGTGACACAGTTCTGGACCGGTTTACAGGCCAGTGATGCAACATTCCCGCCATACTGTCAGAACCGTTAGGAGCTTTACCTCCTCATGCAGTTCACTGGTAAGCTTCAGAGCCCCCGCTGTCCATAAGAAGACGCTAACAGGACTCTCCACTCAGCCAACGAAGGCCAGCTAAAGAGCAGGTGCAGAGGTACAGGGAAAAAGAAAATACACCCTGGAATGAAGAAACAAACCCAAGTACAGTCAGGCAGAAGTGATAGTTCTCCAGCAATGACTCTTGATCCATCTGGAAAGGTATCAAACAGAATCAATAGTGTATATCAAATTTGAGTATCTACCAGGGTGGTGAAATACAACGGTGGCTGTACAATACATTTTCAAACTCCTGCCACTTGAGAAGAGGATTGTGTTGTTCACCTGCAGATTCAAGTGAACTGTCTTAGATTCTTCATCGTTCTTTTTACAGAAGTCTAAAATTGCTATGTCAACTTGACCCGACGGTTGTCTGCCTACCATTTGTGTTTCACAACTACATTTCTTTGCTTTTTTAACTAAACAAGGAGAATAAAGAATATTATTTTAAAATTTGCTAAACCACAGCCTTAACAAAATGAAGGAATAGAATGGAAAAATAGAATGAATTTCAATAAAGTCACAGTCAGAAAAGCTGTGCACACACAGCCCTAATGTTTCATCGCAGTGCCAGTCCGCCACTAAATGAAGCCAGCCGGCCTCTAAATGAATTAGAAAGGCTGAGTAGATACATTTTTAGATCCAGGCGCTGAGAGCACATTGTACTATACAGCTAAAAGCTCTCCCTACCTTCCCTGTAATGTGGCTCTTGTATCAAATGCCCAAAGCTACTTTGCTTGGACAGAGGGAGTGAGTCAATACGTGCTTGTTTGTCATATGGAAGAAAGAGATACTTTAAGAAAGGCAGGACAGAAGGAAGAAAAAAAAGAAAGGAAAGAGAAAGAAAGAAATAACGAAGGAAAAAAGAAAGAAAAAGAAAAAAGAAAGAAAGAAAGAAAGAAAGAAAGAAAGAAAGAAAGAAAGAAAGAAAGAAAGAAAGAAAGAAAGAAAAGAAAGAAAGATAAAAGTTTGTAGACTGCTCGGTTCTTCTCCAGTTACCATGCGAGCCCAGTGCATCGTTGTGTTGAAACAAAGTGGACGTTATTACATTGAGCAGACGGAACCAGAAGGAGTTAAGAGCCTGCAGCTCCAGGAACATTAGCTACCCTTCTCATAACAGAGTTGCACCACTCATAATTGCTTGGTCCAAATGACACCATGCTCCCTGAGCTCTCAGGTCCCTGGTCAAATGTAGTGCCCCTGTTAGGGAATAGTGGGCCATTTAGGATGTGGGTACTGACAGTTATCCGACAGAAGACGCAGACTGGAAGGCACCAAGAAATAGTAATGAGAAAAAGATGAGCGAGATGACAGAGAGTGAACGAGAGAGAGGGAGATGCAGAGAGAGGCAGGTTGGTTCCTGGTGTTCATGAAGTATTCCATGAATTTTACATGTTGTTTATCGTTGGTATTGTTACTGTCTACACCTCAGAGGGAAGTTTTTTTGTACACATCTCACTAGAAATGTAGTCATAGTGCACGCTGGGCCTACTTACTTTAAGTAAGTGGTTTTAACACGTTCGACGATGCATTTGTGTGTGTGTGTATGGCTGACTGACAGACTGACCTCTGACCTCTGACAATGGCTTTATGTCAAGGTGATATGATGGTATGGCAGACGACTGATTCTTCTCATGTTGCTGACTAGGGCACGGCTGACGGGGGAAAGCAGAGCTTGACAGAGTTTCCGTAACTTTCTCAGTTGAATGACAGGAGGAGAGTCTTGACAGATGGTGGGGGGAGGTTGAGAGATGGAGGGAGAGAGGCAAGAAAGAAAGAAAGGACGAAAGGAGAACTGAATGACGATAGACGGGGATGAGATGAGGTTGATAAAAGGATGAGGGGATGATGAGGGGAGCGGAAGAGCGATGAGAGATGACGGGGTTGTGAGAAGAGAAGAGCAGGGTACCGTAGAGGTACTGAAAATAGGTCAGAGCCGGAGATAAGGGCATAATGTTATTTTGGAGGTGTCGCTGGGAGAGAAGCAGACGTACTGACTGTCCCCTGAGGCCTTACAACATTGCTGCCTGGTTGGGGCCAGTGGAAGATGGGTAAGTTGGCCAAATACACTGTATTGTACTTACAAGGAGAGATCTGAGTATCCCAAGTAGGCATTTCTGCAATGTTTCCCACTTCTCCAAAAGCACAGTGATTTACATTTAGTGTTTTCACCGTAAAGTGTAAATCTGAGGCAAATAAGGCGTAGAGAAACTGAGCCACTGAAATCCATGGACAGAGCTAAGAAAATACACACAGATCATACATTATAAAGACGTTATGGCTTCTTGCATGCAATATAATCAAATGTTGTTGTTAACTACAACTATTAAATTAGCTTTATATTCCTGATGTATGATTATACAAGGTAGATATTTTTCTAACTGTTACAATATATTTCTTTTATACAACACAACTTTTTTAACATATCTTATGTTAAAGTGTAATATCAGTACTGCAATATATTTTAAATAGTTTTTCCTCTTCCAGCAGGTTTCCTAAAATGATCCAACTCAACCTTGATTTCCTTCACTATCGACACTCTCTAGTCATTCAGATAGCGTTTAAGAGCACATTAACGTCTCCGCAGAGCGACAGGGTGAAGATAACACTATGGAGAAAATGGCCCCTGCTTTGAGCCGTAACTGATACTGTAGTGACGCGTAGAGACCTTTTATCGAACTAATATACAGGAGAGGAGACTTGGACAAAAGAGACTTGATAACTAATACCTAAAGGGGACAATGGGATCTGAGATAGAGGCCTTCCATAAGACTCTAAACCTATTCACATAGACTTATTTGGATAAAATAATAATAATTGATAAAAATAATAAAATAATTGAAACAACATTTAGAAACAATGTAAATAAATAACATTTAAAAACAATGTAAATAAACAACATTTAGAAACAATGTAAATAAATAACATTTAGAAACAATGTAAATAAATAACATTTAGAAACAATGTAAATAAACAACATTTAGAAACAATGTAAATAAACAACATTTTCTTTTTACATTTGCAGGAATGTAACATGCTGACTAAGCCTGACTATAGGTGAAAAATAAGTGAGCGAGGCATGTTGCCCTGTCTAAGGATTATTTGATGATTTTTGCAGCCGGATTCGATATTTGCTTGTTTCTTTTCAATTCAGTGATTTTAATAGAACAAGAAGTTAAAGTCTAAAAGATTTAGAAAACAACCCTAATAATATCTAAATTGACTGAAGTTTCTGGTCTATTATTTTTACGCTTGCTGAATTTGTCAGAGGTAGATAATAAGCTCAAGATAACACAAGCTAGCCCAATTCAAAAGGATACGATATTCTATAATCGATCACAGTACAGATGCATCCTTACAGGCAACAGTTCCAATCGTATCCCAGGCATACTAACAATGCTCCAGGGACTTATATGACGCAATACAAATTGGCTTACCACCATCCAGTGTTTGTGTGGTTGGTACTGATGCAGGGCTGCATGCTAAAACTTGATAGTTGGCCAGTGAATTATGTTAGTCTCCAAGCACATAAGCGAGCAGTATATTGTGAAGCAGAATGGCCTCGCTAGGCTTGCTTCAAAGCTACGTTCTTTACTCCCACAATATCCACCAGTATTCGCTGCAATGTGGTGATGCCAGACGTGCTAATTGGAAGTTCCTTTAAATGTCTCTAGTAGAAATGATTCTGTCATGTATAGGGTAGACCAGTCATTCTAGCAATAAAGGGCAACAACGTATTTGAAAATAAATTAAAATATACATTCCCTTGTATATTTGAATTTCACAGTAATTAAAATATATATATTTATGTACAATATGATTTCCTAAAACTCAATATTGTATAGCCAAATAATACATAGAATGACCATTTAAAATAATTTCACATTACCATGGTAGAAATCAGTGTAAACAGCTTTGTGTGCTAATAAATTTACTTTAAGCCAGCTTGCCAAAATAAATAACTGGGCTTGGCAATAATGCCACAACACCATGTCACACCATGCCCTGTCTGTCTCTCTCTCGATCCTGTGTCTCTCTCTCCTTCTTGTCTGTCTCTTTCTCTCTCCTTCCTGTCTGTCTCTTTCTCTCCTTCCTGTCGGTCTCTTTCTCTCTTGTTCCTGTCTGTCTCTTTCTGTCTTGTTCCTGTCTGTCTCTTCCTCTCTCCTTCCTGTCTGTCTCTTTCTCTCTCCTTCCTGTCTGACTTTTTCTCTCTCCTTCCTGTCTGTCTCTTTCTTTCTCTTTCCTGTGTGTCTCTTTCTCTCTCCTTCTTATCTGTCTCTTTCGTTCTTCTTCCTGTCTGTCTCTTTCTCTCTCCTTCCTGTCTGTCTGTCTCTCTCTCATTCCTGTCTGTCTCTCTCTCTCTCCTTCCAGTCTGTCTCCTTCTCGCTCCTTCCTGTCTGTCTCCTTCGCTCTCATTCCTGTCTCTCTCTCTCTCTATTTTCTGTCTGTCTCTTTCTCACCACGTATTTAATCAGAATCTGGATATGCTTGCCCATTACGTGTCCATTGAGTGTGTGTAATGATGTGTAAAATTGTGCCATTCTCTTGTTGCTCATCCCAACACACGACTTGACATTTTGAATTTAACCACATTTTTCATGAATATTTTAGAGAGATGAAGGTGGGGTTTTATACTTTTGAGCCTAATATAAAATAATTCTTCAGTGTGTAGGTACAAAAATTATGCAGGCCAGTATGAAGAAACTACATAGCATGATCTGTAATGATCTGAATACTGTATATGTAGCATGCTGCAAAACATTGAAATATTATAGTATTTACCATGGTGTTTTTGCATAATTTATTTTGCTAAAGTATACTTTGGTTTTTGACAATTTTTTTTATATTTACTGTTTGAAGATAGTTTTGTTGGGACATTTCCAGTTTTTCCTAATTGGTCATGTCCAATTCCCCCTCCGTTGTTTGGTCTGAAACTCCTACACAGGTGCATGATTTCAAAGGGCGTTCACATGGTTCCTTTAACCACATGTCACCGTACTGTCCAGTTCTTAACTCACTGCTTGTTCGACATGGAAGCCTTTAGTCAGCCTTTAGTTACACATTTACCAGCTACACTTCTGTAGTTGAACTTGTTGTCCGATCTGGACCCAAGGAGTTGCTGGAGATCAATGTACTGTAGCACGGTACGTCTGACTGATCTACTTCCTAATCCCAGACAGCACTGTGTCAATCTGCACCGCTTCTTGCTGGAGCTCCAGGCAAAATTAGGAGAAGCCGTGACCTGCATCGATGCTGGGGCCATCTTAACATAGTTAGTCCTGCAAAGACAAAGTTTGCACTGTGTGGTAGACAATATAATATGTAAAAAAAGACAAAACTGTCAAAAGCAATACAACAAGTGCTGCCAGACAGAAGTATAAAAATGACATTACAGTGGAAACTTGCAAATGACAGATATTTAAATTTCTCATAAATGTAAAAAAACTGTTAATTAACATGTTTTCTATGTTTGTCAAACATTGAAAAACATTGTTTCAGATCTATGCATTTTAGATACAAATACTCTAATAGCAAATGTGACAAAAATTTTAAAAAATTGTAAGAAATTATTTTTAACACTTTTTATTAAACTACTGTTTGTATATTAAAGACATAGAGTTAGAAGTAAACATGGAGCACATACTCAATTTCTCACTGTGCCAATATTTGATCAAGTAGTAGGCACCTACTGTATCAGTCAATAGTCCAATAATCGCTGGTAATGTGCAATTTTCAGCATTGTTACTGTGTTTCAGTGTATACAAAAATACTGTATTTTGTCAACATTAAATGTTAAAATAAATGTTTTTATTTACTGGCAGCAGAGTTCATTTTAAGCATAACATTTCAGTATTTTTTATTTAATTTGCATGTAAAAAACATAACAATGGGAAGTGTACTTGAGATGTACAGCTGGAGCTCCTAGGCAGAAAACATGATCATCAACAGCAGTGACATGGCCACCAGCACAGCGAGGGGGCACAGGACGGAGACAGGAAGGAGTCATCAGGCCACATGGTCCTGAAGCATGTTCCAAGGGTTTGAGTCCTCCTAGGATCAACATGATATCCGAAACATTAGAATGGGCATGGCTTAGGTCTAGTACCTCAATACAACTCTGACCCCCAGAATAAATATTTATAATTATCTTGTCCCCTTCACATAAACGAATGAAATGTACTCTAAGTGGAGACTGTCCACCATCAGGAGAAGACTGAACAACAATGGTGTGCATGGCAGGGTTGCAAGGAAAACGTCACTCCTCTCCAAAGATAACATTGCTGCCTGTCTGAAGTTTGCTCAAGATCACATCAACATGCCAGAATGCAACTGGAAATATGTTTTGTGGATGGATGAGACCAAAATATACCTTTTTGGTTTATATGAGATTCATTGTTTGGCAAAAGGTAAACATTGCATTCCAGCATAAGAACCTTATTCCATCTGCGAAACATGGTGTAGGTAGTATCATACTTTGGGCCTGTTTTTCTGCAACTGGGCCAAAATGGATTGCCATCATTGACTGAACAATTAATTCTAAATTATCCCAGTGAATTCTGAAGGAAAATGTCTGGACATCTGTCTGTGAACTGAATCTTGCGAGAAGGTGGGTGATGCAGCAAGACAACGACCCTAAGGTCACAATTTGGTCTACCAAAGAATGGCTAAAGAATAGAATAAATGTTTTGGGATTGCCAAGTTAAAGTCCTGATCTTAATCCAACCAAAATGTTGTGGATGGACCTGAAGTGAACAATTCATGTGAGGAAAACCACCAACATTCTATGCTGTTCTATAAGGAGGAGTGGGATAAAATTCTTCCTAAATGGAAGAAGTTTGGAATCACCAGGACTCTTCCTTGAGCTGGCCGCCTGGCCAAATTGAGTGATCAGGAGAGAAGGGCCTTAGTCAGGGAGGTGACCAAGAAAATGATGGTCACTCTGACAGAGCTTCAGCCTTTCTCTGTGGAGAGAGGAGAACCTTTCAGAAGAACAACCATCTCTGCAGCACTCCACCAATCAGTGCTGTATGTTAGAGTGGCCAGATGGAAGCCAATCCTCAGTAAAAGGCATGAGAGCCCACCTGGAGTTTGCCAAAAGGCACCTGAAAGACTCTCAGACAATGAGAAACAAAATTATCTGTTCTGATGAAACAAAGATTGAACTCTATGGCCCGAATTGCAAGTGTCATGTCTGTAGGAAACCAGGCACTGCTCATCACCTGGTCAACAACACCTACAGTAAAGCCTGGTGGTGGCAGCATCATGCTGTGGGCATGTTTTTCAGAGGCAGGAACTGGGAGACTAGTCAGGATTGACGGAAAGATGAATGCAGCAATGTACAGAGAAATCCTTGCTGAAATCACTCTGGACCTCAGACTGGGGCAAAGGGCCATCTTCCCACAGGACAACAAACATAAGCACACAGCCAAGATAACAAAGAAGTGGCTACAGGACAACGCTGTGAATGTCCTTGAGTGGCCCAGATAGAGTCCAGACTAGAATCCGATAAAACATCTCTGTAGAGATCTGAAAATGGCTGTGCACTGACGCTCCCCATCCAATCTGATGGAGCTTAAAAGGCCCTGCAAAGAAGAATGGGAGAAACTGCCAAAAATAGGTGAGCCAAGCTTGTAGCATCATACTCAAAAAGACTTGAGGTTTTAAATACTGCCAAAGGTGCTTCAACAAAGTATTGAGCAGAGGCTTTTTTTAAAATAAATCTGCTAAGATTTCAAACACTTTCACATTGTCAAAATGAATTGCATCCATTTCAGAATAAGGGTGGAATGTGGAAAATGTGAAGCGCTGTGAATACTTTCTGGATGCACTGTACACAGCAACTAGGATGTTTGGGATAAATCAAACTGAAATGTATTTGTCACATGTGCCTGATACAACAGGTGTGCCCTTTACAGATCGATAGGTGGGACAGCCACACAACTCAGTAGTAATATTTAAGCCTAACTGAGTGAAGGGGCAACTACAAATATCAATGCTAGAAGGGAGAAAATACATTTCCAATTTACCATGCTTTTCAGACTACATTTTTGAGTTACTACCCATGACTGTAGTAATCATAAATAATTGGATGCAGAATTTATTCATTGTCAGCCCTGTGGCTTTAACCAAGTGAGAATAATAATATAATTTAAATGATTTAATTTACCTCATTACAGAAAAAAAACATCTTGTGAGGCATTTAGTTTGGTCTAATACATATCTCCCTCCAATTTCCAGTAATAACAATATCCTACTACTTAATAGGCATTACTGCTGTTCACGTGTTGTTGTTGAAGTTAAATATCATTACATTACATTTCTTTTGATGCCATAGGCTCTAGTTTTTTTAAATAAAATATATTTGAGGCATTTAGGAACAAGCTGCAACTGGCCTGGTAAATAATTTGAATGTAATATGTAAATATAAGCCAAACAAATAAAAATTGTAGAGTCAAGTAAAACCATTTCTAAACATATTCTCTAAAGACTAAAATTATAGATCTAATGACACTCAAGTGATAAAAAAAATCTAAATAAATCCCTGTTTTATAATCCCAACATTATTTTGGTGGAAAAAAGTTAGTTTGTTATGAAACCAGAACAATAGAGTAAAGGTGGCAAGCATTTTAAAGTAATAATGAGTGTTGTGCCTTTATTTTAAAGAAAATGCATTAAGGTTCACATCGAGAGTCATTCATGCATGCAGCTTTATATCAGACAGATGGACTTTAGCTGTTCTTTCCGAGGTACTAACAATGTGTGATATTGTGTGTTCACATTGTCAGCCCATGTATTCCACTATGATGTTTTCTCCGAGGTAAAGGAATAAGGTGTTCTATTGTACTTGTTGTGTCTTGGGGTGATGGAACTGTCTCACTGCTACTGTACACATAATATATACATCCTACACATAATATATACATCCTACACATAATATATACATCCTACACATAATATATACATCCTACACATACTATATACATCCTACACATACTATATACATCCTACACATACTATATACATCCTACACATACTATATACATCCTACACATACTATATACATCCTACACATACTATATACATCCTACACATACTATATACATTCTATACATACTATATACATTCCATACATACTATATATGTTTTATACATACTACAGCTTTGTAAATACTAGGCTTCCTGCCTGTCAAACTGACTGCCATTTCCTTTTTTGAGCCATGCTTGGCTGAGAAGGTGGGAGCGACGGATTGATGGAGCGATGGATGGGTATTTACACGGCTTCTTTTTAATGTTGTCTGTAAATCCTGTTGGGAAATTACCCCGAAGCCGGTCCCTGCCGCCTGTGGAAGACAGCAATCCTTTCTGCAGGGATTAGGATGACCTAACCTTGCTTTCTTTCTCATTTGTTTTAAAGCCCAGATATAAGTAACCTGCCAATGGCTCAGCTTTGGATCGCCTTGACAGACTAAGTCTGGAAAAAAGGCTGTGTCCAGTTTTACAACACGTTTTATATTGAGCACAGAAAGATAAAGCATGGGAGGTAGCGTAGGGCACTATCAATGGAGTGTTCTGCCATTTAGGCTGCAGCCAGTGAGTGTCTGAGTATGATCTTCCCTCGTCAGACCTGAGTGGGAGAGTGAGACATTCCTTCATGACCTCACTGTCTCCGGCTCAAAGAAGTCACACAACAGGGACATGAAGGTGACAGATATAAGCACCCTGATAGACGGACGCTGATCATACTTACCTCTCCTCAACCAGCCAGATGGGACATTTTAAATGTCACCCATTATAGGGCACTACCCTATGACCACGGTGCATCAAGTTGTAGGTGCCCATGTAGGGAATAGGTTGATATTTGGGACCCTTGTTTTGTTGCCCTTCCTCCCTCCCTAGTTTTCTGCCCCCTGTGCCCTGTAGTCAGTAGTAGTGCCCTCACCAGAGAGTATTCTGGGCTGTTCTATGAGGTGTGGGTTAAATAAATTAAATATTTATTTTTTCACTAAACAGCAGGAGAGGTCCCTTATGACACGAGCGCTGTCCCAAACGTTTTGTTTAGTGTGACGTGTACAGAAACACAGACGGAATTGCATGGACAGTCAAAATCTTATGCCACGTTCAAAACAATGCATAATAGAAAAAATGTATTTCATATATGATCATGTGTGTTTGTTTACCCTATAGCGGTGTCTCTCCGTCCTCTCCTCAGGATCCCAAGCTTTCATGTGTATTCCAGAGGGGGTCCGCGTGGCGTAGTGGGCAATGTGGCTTAAAGCCTGACTACGGCTTTTCCAACTTTGCCTTGAAGCCGCAGCACGAGGCAGCGCAAATAGACACAGCCAATATATGGGATAGATAAAGTGGATTTTCTACCTTGCCAAGTAGCTTTTCAGCAACTCCTTGTGTGCAAATCAGGCGAATGTAAATTCTATCACCGAATTACAGTTGGTGAATGTAATCCTCCCACACGTGATCTGACTATAGGCTTTCTTGTTGGATGAGCAGTGTGATAAGTCTCTGAGGGCTCGGGGACATGTGGTTGGAGGAATTATGTGAGTGTCCTTTATCGTCTTGTATCTGTTCAAGGCAGGGTTAGGGGATTAGGACAAGATTGCATGATGCTTTCTTTTAAAAGCACAGAGCAACCACCATGCTCGACTGTGGACAGTCTTCTTTTCAGCATATGCTTTATTCTTCTTCCTAGAAGACAGGGTTAGGGGATTTGGACAAGAGCAATAGGGAGGGTAGAAAATGGGGTAAAAAAAATGTATTGGAGCAATAGCACAGCTGAATCAAATTGTGAATTAATTTTCAAGTTTTAAACTAATTTCAACTTTAATCTGATTTAGTTCTGGGCACAATATAGTTACAGCATGCTACAATTTATGTCAATTATATTGTCAAAATGATAGATTAAAAGTTGAGCTGTGTTGAACATTCAAAAGTGTTTGATACAGTTGATCAATTAATCTTATTTGAAAAAGCTGTCTTCATTAGGCCTGGCCAAAGACACCTTCCTGTAATGACCTTAGTGATAGAACACAAGCTACACTTCCAGTCAAAATTAATCAACCCTCATTGCAAATTAAATTTATTGTAAAAATTTACAGACTTTCAGCTCTTTGCACTCAACAAAACAAACAAAAGCAATTGAAGCTCAACACAATGAATGCTTCAAGTGGTTCCCCCAAATTCAACTGCAAAGGCAACTGATAATGACTCCTCCAGTCTCAAAATTACTGCAACCAAGCCTTGGTGGAATTTGAGGTACTGTTTGCTTGGGATCATTGTCCAGTTGGGAGGTCCAATGACGCCCAGTCATCTTCAGTTTCCTCACAAACTGCATTAGGCTTTCTATTAGGATTTCCTGATACTTCAATAGGCCGATGATCTCTTCTCTTTATGTTTTGGACCATTCGTTTGACTTAGCCATGTTTCTCACACGCAGTGAACCGTGACACTCAACAAACCCCTAGCCAGTTCATGTGTTCTAGCTCAAGTGGCCCTGGGGCATCTTGATTAGTTGTTTTCAGGTGTGCTTCAGACAATACCTGTATTGCACATTTTTGCTGTTGTGAGGGATAATTTTGAAAATTGAAGAAGTCACTCTAAGTTGCATTTTCAGTTAGATTTGGGGAAACCACTTGATGCATTCATTGGGTTTGATTGCTTTTGTTTGATTTGTTCATTGCAAACAGCTGAAAGTCTGTACATTTTTACATTAAACCAATGGGGGTTGAATACTTTGATTGCAACTTCGTGGTAACGGATGGGACTAAATCTGTTTCTTATAGTGCCTAAAGCAGTCCCACACAATTCAGTTTGGGGTCCTTAATTGTTCACTTTATATATAAACAACATTTGTATCTCAGTGAGACATTGCACTTTTAAATTTTATGCTGATGTATTATTTGCTAAGGCTGCCTCACCTGGAAAAAATGCACTTAAGAATCTTAGGTTGATATTAAATGAAAAGAAGATAAAATATTGAATGAAAAGAAGATAAAATATATGCTTATTTTCTAGATCTCAGAACCAACTTTTGTAAGTCCCCAAACTACCATAAGTCTACCGTAAATGGATCTATTTTTGAAACATTTTCTACAAATATCGTGTTATTTGGTTAGATGACAATTCGTCTTTTAAAACACATTAATGAGTTGGTTCAGAAGCTGAAAATTAAAATTGCTTTCTTTAATAGAAACAAATCCTGTCTATCACATCATCATATAAAGCAGTGGTCCTCAAACCCTTCCATGAATGGCCTAGTGTATGCTGGTTTTTGTTCTTTCCCTTTAATTAGAGCATAATTAGCACCTAGACTGCCAGGTGAGGGGAGATCCTAACCAATTAGTGAGCTACTCCATCAACCCTGTACAAGGTAAAAGCGAAACCTGCATACACTAGGCCCTCCATGGAAGGGTTTGAGGACCACTGATATAAAGGATATGGTGCAAGCAACATTTATGTTCCAACTAGACCAGGAGTCCCCAAACCCTTCCATGGAGGGCCTACTGTATGCAGGTTTCGTTTTTACCTTGTACAGGGCTGATTGAGTAGCTCACTAATTGGTTAGGATCTCCCCTCACCTGGCAGTCTAGGTCCTGATTATGCTCTAATTGAAGGGAAAGACCAAAAACCTGCATGCACTAGGCCCTCCATTTAAGGGTTTGAAGACCACTGGTATATACATTTGTCAGCTTCAGTACTTAAATTGTCAGAGACAGTTTACCATTGCGTTTTATCACAGATGAGCTCATCATTGTCTTTTATGTGCTACAGTTTCCTGGGATGTTCTCAAGAATGGAATGTACTGGAAAAAAGCTCTTGCTCGAATCTCTTAACTTTATCTAAAATGTACCTAAATTAACATTGGTTTCAATGAGTTCCAGACAACTTTAGTGAGGTCTAATTAACTTGGTTGTGCTTCTTGACCAAATAAGGGGTGATTGACCAACTTAAAAGGTTTAAGATTATCCTAAGTTATAGTTCTATTAAATGTTTAAAAATAATACTCTTTTGATTGGCACAGGGCCGGAGTGGGAAACATTTTCAGCCCGGGAGTTTCATGGTGCACCAGCCCATTTTGTGATGGGGTAAATAGTAACTGCAAATAATCTAATCGCTTTACTTGTGTTATTTCCTACTGTACATATTTCATTTATTTATTTACAGTGACAACTTAAATGTATATGCTAACACTGTTAAACAAAATATCCTCAGTGA
>JACXGM010022272.1:0-10492 GCA_016801145.1 Umbra pygmaea | reverse complement strand
GGTGTGTGGGCAGGTGTTGGAGGTTGAGTCAGTGGATGTGCAAAGTCAGTGACAGTCGACATTTCAGCAGCAGCAGTGCTTGCGATTCCAGTGGCTGAAGGTGGAGGTCAGAGGAGGGTGGTGCCATGGAGGATGGATGAATGCGGGAGCGAAGGAGGGGGATGTTGCATTAAAGGTGCTGAGGGCAGGTCTGGTGGTGGGTAATGCAAAGGATTAACAAAGGAAATGGGCAGTTGCGAGGAGTACAAATAAAACAGCTAAAAGGGAGGTGTGGGTTTTGTTTAACTATTGGGAGGAGGACAGATCTGAGTAAGGTGTGGAGGATGTTTAGGAATATGTTGGGGAAGGGTGCGGGGGATGCCGGCATTGGTGGAAGGTGGTGCTACTGCAGTTACAAATGTAGATAAAGCCAATGTTATAGGTAGGGCGTTTGAGGCTGTGCACCGGGGTGATCATATTAGTGAGGAGGGTAAGAGAAGCAAGCAAATGTACTTAGGGCACATGGTGATGTCATGGTGAAGAGGCGTGAGACCGGTGAGGTGATGGATGCTGAGTTTTCCATGTATGAATTGGTGAAAGCCTTGGGGACATGGTTGAGAAAACATTGTAGTGCGCAGAGAGAAGTGTTAAAATTGTTTAATAAAGTGTGGAGGACTGGGATTGTGCCTACTGGGTGGAAAAGAGCGGTTGTGTTGCCAATTTTGAAGCCAGGTAAGGACCCTGCAAAGGCGGCTAGTTATAGGCCTAAAGCTTTAGCATCAAATTTGGGGAAATTAATGGAGAAGATTTGTATTTTTGGAGCAGAGAGGTTTGGTGAGTGCTGCACAGAGTGGGTTCATGAACGTTAGGTTAACTGCAGATGCGATAGTCATGGTGAGCATGAAGAGATCACTAAAACGTTGACGATGAAGGAGGTGATGTGTGTGGCATGTTTTAAAGTGGAGAAAGCATGAGACAATGTGGAGGGAGGGTTTATTGATTAAGTTGAGTGCTTTGGGTGTAGGTGGTAGATTGTACAATTGGATTGTGAGCTTTTTGTTTGGGAGGGTGTTCCGGGTGAAAGTGGGGACGGACCTGTCTAAGGAGTTTGGGGTTGTCAATGGGACGCCACAGGGGAGTATGATCAGCCCAATCTTCTTTGAGGTGGTGATCGATTACATTTTTGGGGTAATGGGTCACAGGTTGGGAGTTGCACTGTATGCGGATGATAGTGCATTGTGGAAAAGGGGGAGGAATATAGACTGGGTGATGAAGACGATGCAGGAGGCAATTCAAGTGGTGGAGGAGTGGTCGTTGACTTGGGGGGTGCAGGTTGTCGGTAGCCAATACATGTTTTATGATTTATACTAGGAGGAAGGTCATGGGAGTGACAATCCGTCTGTATGGGTAGGAATTGCTGCGGGTGGCGGAGTTCAAGTACCTGGGTGTGTGGTTTGATGAGAAGTTGAATTGGAGGGTTCATGTGAAGTACCGGTATGTAGGTATAAGATGTAGGTGGGTTTTGAATCTCATGGGCAGTGGGTCATGATTGGGGAGCACAGCGACACACTTTGTTATAGTATGTATGTATCACTTTTTGGGTGTTTTCACACCTACCTCATTTGGTCCGGACTTTCGGACTTTTCAGTTTGGTCCGAACCAAAATTGCAGGTGAGAAGCGTGCCTTGGACCACGGTTCGGATCAAAAGACCAAATTTTGGTCCGATCAAAAGAGGTGGTCTCGGTCCGGAAAAAACTGAGCCATGGTTCCCATCTACTTACCAATCAAAGGGAGATGCAACACACCGTTCATTATTCTATTTTTGTATATGATGCATTATTACAAAAACTCCCAGTATACTTAACCTCTCTGTTGGCTCCAAGACTATCTGGCATTAATACAAGGTCACAGAATTGGTTAATATTAAACACACTATTTGTTTTACACAGAATTAGTTAATATTAAACACACCGTTTGTTTTTACACAGAATTGGTTAATATTAAACACACCGTTTGTTTTTACACAGAATTGGTTAGTATTAAACACACCGTTTGTTTTTACACAGAATTGGTTAATATTAAACACACTGTTTGTTTTTACACAGAATTGGTTAATATTAAACACACCATTTGTTTTTACACAGAATTGGTTAGTATTAAACACACCATTTGTTTTTACACAGAATTGGTTAATATTAAACATACCATTTGTTTTACACAGAATTGGTTAATATTAAACACACCGTTTGTTTTTACACAGAATTGGTTAATATTAAACACACCGTTTGTTTTTACACAGAATTGGTTAGTATTAAACACACTGTTTGTTTTTACACAGAATTGGTTAATATTAAACACACTGTTTGTTTTTACACAGAATTGGTTAATATTAAACACACCATTTGTTTTTACACAGAATTGGTTAATATTAAACACACCATTTGTTTTTACACAGAATTGGTTAATATTAAACACACCATTTGTTTTTACACAGAATTGGTTAATACTAAACAAACCAGTTGTTTTACACAGTTTGGTAGCTCTGCTTTTTCATACAAAGTGCCACATGTATGGAATGGTATCCAACAGGAGTTCAAATTGGATGCTCTTGTGCCTATGTGTCAATTTAAAAAAATTGTTTTAGAATTTTTTCAGGAGAAATGTGTTTGTCATATCTAATGTTTGATTTTGTATAATTTATCTGTGTGTCTTTGTATTTTTGTTGTTTTATTTGTGATTGTTGTTCCCAGGGCACACTTGAAAATGAGACCTCGGCCTCAACCACGTATGTGGTGACAACACTCCGTAGGTATGTCATAGAAAGTTCTTTAGTGCGCTAGCAAAATCACTATGTGAAACCAAAAAGAACGGGATCAAATGAATACAATGTAATTAAACACGAACGTTGGTTCGGACCTTGGTTTGGACTTTTAGTAGTGAAAACGCCCTTAGATTATGGGTGTTTTGTATATGGCTCTGCAGCAAAGTCTGTTCTGAAGTGTTTGGATCTGGTTCAAGCTGCTGCATTGAGGTTGTGTTTGGGGGCCTTTAGGACCACGCCGGTAGAGGCTTTGAAGGTGGTGGCATGGTAGATGCCGTAGCTGCGGTGGGATAAATTGTGACTGTCATACTGGACACACATTGAAGGGGAGTGTGGAGGGAAATTTGACGGTGGTGGCCATGGGTGATTGCCTGGAGCGGGAAATAGGAAAGTTGGCACTGATTGGGTGGGTTATTGAGAAGTTGGTGGAGAAGTATGGGTTAAATGAGGTGGTGGTGGAGCCTACGTGGCTTTGAGGTTGTGGGTGGATGTTAGTTTGTAAAGGGTAGGAAGGAGTGGGACAAGGGTAGCATGGGTAGGTGTGTGGACAGGTATGTTGGACAGGGCTTTGGTACATGTGTACAGCTGTATACTGATGGCTCAAAGTATCTGACCACTGGACAGGTTGGTGCGGGTGTGTATGTGCAAGAATTTAATGTGCAGGTGGTTCAGAGACTTACGGGCCAGGTGCCTGTGTACATAGCAGAGATGGTGGTGGTGATTCTTGGGTTGAGGTGGGTGGGGGAGGTGAGACCAATGAGACAGAGTGGTGGTGTGTTCTGACTCAGTGGCAGTGTTATGCTGCATCCGGACTGTTAGGCCAGAGAGAGGTGATGTGTTAATGGAGCTGAGGGTGTTGTTTTGAGGGTTAGAGGGGATGAGGGTGGTGGGGGTTAGGTTTTGTTAGGTTCCGGCTCATGTTGGTGTAAAGGGTAACGAAGTGGTTTCTAGGTTGGCTAAGATTGCATGTAGGAAGGAGAGGGTGAGTGTGCAGGTAACGTTGAGCCAGGGTGAAGTTAAATCTTTGATACGTGGGAGGGGACTGGACTGTTGGCAGAGGAAGTGGGATGGTGGCAGGAAGGGGAGAGGGTATTATGAGGTGCAGCGGACAGTGAAGGTAGAGACAGGGACTATGGGGTGTAGGAGAGAAGCGGTGATGTGTAGGTTGAGGTTAGGGCACACAGGGTTGAACTCATCTTTAAAGGTGGTGGGTAGGCATGAGACGGGTCTGTGTGATGGGTGTGTGGTGGAGGAAACGGTGGAACATGTGTTGTTGTATTGTGGGAAGTATGATGTTGAAAGGGAACTGTTGCATGTGAATGTTAGAGTGGAGGGTAGGAAGTGCGATATGGGGGGTTTCTGGGGGTGGGGAGTGGGGTGTCGATGGCTGTATTTAATTTTCTTAGGGTGATGGGTTTGTATAGGAAAGTTTGAATTGGGTGGGCCGTAGTACAGTAGTATGTTCCTGCACAACCGGAGGCTGCAGTTTTAGAACCACAGTTCTAGGACCGCAGTTTCAGGACCCTAGTTTTTTGTGTTGACACATGAAACTTATACATTAATAACTGTCCCGTCTATAGAATTTTTCCTAATTTAGAGGTTTTTGTTAATTTAAATAAATGTTATAGACAGTGGAACGATAGACAGTGAAATGATGTCCACTACGGATTAAAATATCCAGATATTCCGTTGGGCTTCACTCTTCACTCAGTTGCATGTAAATATACAATGTTCAAAAAAAAAAGGGAACACTTAAACAATACAATGTAACTCCAAGTCAATCACACTGTCCACTCAGGAAGCAAAACTGATTGACAATCAATTTCACATGCTGTTGTGGAAATGGAACAGACAACAGGTGGAAATTATAGGCAATTAGCAAGACACCCCCAATGAAGACATGGTTCTGCAGGGGGTGACCACAGACCACTTCTCAGTTCCTATGCTTCCTGGTTGAGACGGAGTCTACAACCCACACAAGTTGCTCAGGTAGTGCAGCTCATCGAGGATGGCACATCAATGCAAGATGTGGCAAGGAGGTTTGCTGTGTCTTTCAGCATAGTGTCCAGAGCATGGAGGCGCTACCACGAGACAGGCCAGTACATTAGGAGACGTGGAGGAGGCCGTAGGAGGGCAACAACCCAGCAGCAGGACCGCTACCTCTGCGTTTGTGCAAGGAGGAGCAGGAAGAGCACTGCCAGAGTCCTGCAAAATGACCTCCAGCAGGCCACAAATGTGCATGTGTCCACTCAAACAGTCAGAAACAGACTCCATTAGGGTGGTATGAGGGCCCGACGTCCACAGGTGGGGGTTGTGCTTACAGCCCAACACCTTGCAGAATGTTTGGCATTTGCCAGAGAACACCAAGATTGGCAAAATCACCACTGGCGCCCTCTGCTCTTCACAGATGAAAGCAGGTTCACACTGAGCACATGTGACAGAGTCTGGAGACGCTGTGGAGAACATTTTGATGCCTGCAACAGCCTCCAGCATGACTGGTTTGGCGGTGGGTCAGTAATGGTTGGGGGTGGCATTTCTTTGGGGGACCGCACAACCCTCCATGTGCTCGCCAGTGGTAGCCTGACTGCCATTAGGTACAGTACCGAGATGAGATCCTCAGACCCCTTGTGAAACCATATGCTGGTGCGGTTGGCACTGGGTTCCTCCTAATGCAAGACAATGCTAGACCTCATGTGGCTGGAGAGTGTCAGCAGTTCCTGCAAGAGGAAGGCATTGATGCTATGGACTGGCCCGCCCATTCCCCAGCCCTGAATCCGATTGAGCACATCTGGGACATCATGTCTCTCTCCATCCACCAACGCCACATTGCACCACAGATTGTCCAGGAGTTGGCGGATGCTTAGTCCAGGTCTGGGAGGACTTCCCTCAGGAGACCATTCGCCAGCTCATTGGGAGCATGCCCAGGCGTTGTAGGGAGGTCATACGGGCACATGCAGGCCACACACACTACTGAACCTCATTTTGACTTGATTTAAGGACATTACATCAAAGTTGGATCAGCCTGTAGTGTGGTTTTCCACTTTGATTTTGATCGTGACTCCATATCCAGACCTCCATGGGTTGATGAATTGGATTTCCATTGATAATTTTTGTGTGATTTGTCAGCACATTCAACTATGTAAAGACAAAAGTATTTCATACGATTAGTTCATTCATTCAGATCTAGGATGTGTCATCTTACTGTTCCCTTTATTTTTTTGAGCAGTGTATTTTACATGGGCTTAACAGCAAGGTTTCTGAGTGGTTAATGTTAGGGTAAGGGTTTTGGTAAGGCTTATGGATGTGATGATAGAAAGTAAACATCGCCTGTCTGTATCACGCTGCAATCTAGACAAAAAAACTAGGGTCCTGAAACTGCGGTCCTAGAACTGGGGTCCTAAAACTGCAGCATCTAGTTGTGCAGGAATACCCTTTTCACTGAGCTATATGGGGAGGCTGTAGACCTGGAGCTGGTAGATATATGGCCCAGGGAATAGTTTTACGGCCCAGGCAGTTTTAGGCCCCTGTTATTCCTGATGCTTCCAGTAGGGGTAGAAGGAAATTTTTCCTGTCTTTCAGAACATTTCCAAACTAATATATTTCGATTGGAATTATCATGACGTAGCAGTTCAGTAAATACTGAAGGTATTCTTAATATATTTTAGATGGGCTTAACAGCAAGGTTCCAGAGCGGTTAAGGTTAGGGTAACGCTTATGGTTAATGTAATGATAGAAAGTAAAAATCACCTGTCTGCATCACGCTACGACGGAGAACAAAACACACACAAAGTATCTGTCTGGATTTGAACTCCCAAACACTGGCATAACATTATACTACAGCCTCCTCCTATTGGACGCATCTTGAACATTTACATTGAACATTTACAAACACTACTTACAGTAATAATTCAAACATGAATATTACATAGAAATTATACACCGATCATCCATAACATTATGACCACCTGCCTAATATTGTGTATGTCCCTCTTCAGCGGCCAAACACAGCAGCCTCATATGAAACAAACAAGCTGTAAAAGAGACATGGGTTTCAGTTGATTTCTCTCTGTAAAGGTAAATAAAATAATATGTCTTATGTTTATACATCAATGTCTATAATTATTATTTAAAAAACACACTACAGGATTCGAACCAATGACCTACCAACCGTAAGTCAGCAACCCTACGGCTGCCCTATTCCAAACACATTGTTCAAAAGGTAATTTGAAAGATATGACTATGCAATTTTATGCTGCAGCCACACATTTTTATCAGTCTTTACATGAGTCAATCAACTAAAATATTAAAATGTCTAGTGAAATGTAAGACACATCTTTCATTGCTGAAATTTGCGAAGAAAATGCTTGGCAGAGGCAGAGAAAACAGTTGTCCTTTCATCAGTACTGTTAATCTGAGTTAGTTAAACACTCCTGGCTCCCGGCTGTGTGAACATGTTCATGTGATTGGCTTATAAGTAAACAATCCCCCACGTAGGGTGCGTTTTTGTGATTGGCTAAAACAAGGGAGATATCGGATTGGTTGCAGATCATTCCCTGTTTAAAAAAAAAGGCATTTGTGTGTCGAGCCAAATCAGGGGAGTCTCAAAATTCACACACAAATGCAGTGACGTTCACAGACCGCATGCAGTTTGTAAATCAAGATATATTTGTGTGTGCATCAGAAATACATTTCTGAATCTAGTCCTGTGCATTTCTGAATCTTGTGTGCATTTGTAAATTTTGTTTGCCTTTCTGAATTGTGTATTTATGAATTTTGTGTGAAGTTGTGAATTTTATATGCATTTGTGAATCTTCTGTTCTTTTTAAATTTTGTGTGTGCATTTGTGAATTTTGTGTGTGCATTTGTGAATTTTGTGTGGATTTGTGTATCCTGTGTGTGTATTTATGAATCATGTGTGTGCATGTATGAATCATGTGTGTGCATATGTGAATGGAGTGTGTCATTTATCTTTATGGAGAATATTTTAGCTCTGCTCCATACAAGTCTGCAGCCTCCACCTTCTCTCTCCGTAACTGGCCTCACACTCCGGTACAGTAGGTGGCAGTATATGCACCATCAAGTCGGTTGCGATCTGCCAGTAAACTCAAAGAAGTAGAAAAGAACTGAACTGCGAATGCGAACGTCCTTGGTAGTAGAATATCATGGCGGCCATCGTAAGGATAAGTTCTTTCTGCCACAGAGGTGTCAAACGTATGTGTTAATTTGTCACTTCGTGTAATCTAAAGACTGTGTTTCTTTTAGTTGTTATTAACAACAACGGGTTTAGTCAAAAAGCTACAATAATGTCGTGCTACCTAGAACAGTAGAGAGCAGAGTTGCATAGCTAGCTACTTGACAATGATGACACTGAGAGCAAGCCTTCAAGTTCATAGTACAGTGAATAGCTAGCTTGCTATTGTACAGTGTAGTACTCGGAAAACAAATAAATTGCCCAAGCTGCCTGCTTTTAAAGCCAAATGCATGTACAGTATTGATTAATCTGCTTTGTAACTCGTAAAATATCCTGAACCAACTAAAAGGGTATCGACATTCGTTTTAAACTAAATATGACTTAACGTTTTATCATATGGTTGGTAGGTACTATCGGGGCATTTCAACAGAACTGTTCTCGTGTATTTAAAATAAATAAGGGACAAACAATGGTTGTGGTACACATGGCCGATACTAGCTGTTCTTATGCACGACGCATCGCTGCCATGGCTTATTGGCAGTATCAAACTTCGAAGCCTTGTTGCTGTTGCAACCCTAAAAGCAGTAAAAACGAGAAGGCAGTGCTACTTCTTTACCAATTTCTTGTACTGTGGTCTGAATCAGACAGTTTTTCTTTAATTATATTTTTCCTTCGTTCTTTTTACCGTAAAAACTAACTCAGTCAGTGCTAGGTTGTATTTCTAATTCCTCAAATAATTTAGCTGCCCTCAATGTGCGATGACTTCTAAAAGTGTAAACCATAAAAAACGTAATTGAATACATAAGTAATCCTTAATTTGTTTTTGTCTCCTGTCTTCCCCACAGCTCTGTTTCATCGGAGCTTTCTTTTCACACGACCCGTGGTATCACAGCAAAAAGACCAAGATTGCCCTTACCTGTTGACAGCTAGGATTCATGGATCCCCATCTCTCTATGGTATCAGTGCTTTGCAGATGGCTTTCAGTTTTTGTTGTAGCAAACACAATAATAGGGTATTTGTTGCCCTTGGGTAAACGCATTATAATAGGTTATTTGTTGCCCTTGGGTTATACCAATGTGGCCATTAGCTATATTCCCAATAACTTCATGTTGACACTACTAAAGTGGGCTCCAAAATTACTGGCACCTCTGACTGGCAATGCACAAAAGTTACTTTAATAACATGAACAATATAATTGTAGAGAAACTTTTTTTTAATATTGCAATGGAACCAACCAAACCCATACTATTATTTAACACAAAAGAAATTTAACAAACATCAAGATTCCATGATTTTTGGCACTCTTAGTGCAACCACCTCTGGCAAGGATAACACCATGGAGTCTCTACCTGTAATGTTGACAAGGATAAGGGACACAGTTGGAGGGATTTTAGACCATTCCACTCTGCAGATCCTTTCAAGATTCTTCATATTCTTTAGTTTGCTTTTATCAACTGCCCTACAACTCAGCCCTCAGGTTTTCGATTGGATTGACGTCTGGTGACTGAGATGGCCATGGCAGAACGTTGATATTGTTGTCACAGAATCATTTCTGTATGGATCTTGTTGTTTTGGGTTATTGTCTTGTTGGAAAGTCCACCTACAGCTACAGCCAAAATTGCCTGATACTTAGTGGAATTCATTGTGGCATCAATCTTGACCAGATCCCTGGACCTCCGGAATTAAAACAGCCTCAAAACATCACTGATCCACCAGTTATGCTTGATAACGGTCCTGAAAATGTTAACCCGACACTGACCAAACCCAACAGATCTGTCCAAAGCAGAGACCGAACCGGCACCTTGATAGCTTTTTGAAGCCCGAACTGACTTACAGCCCAACATTTTGAATGGAGACAAATACGCAAGGAATGGCAAATAACCGTTGTTGGTAAAAACGACAATAGGCTATATCATTTAACAACGGCAACTTCACAGACTGCAACATGAAACAATGAAGAAAAAAAGTGAATTAATGAATGCTGGGATTGATTAGATTGGGAACGATCTATTGGACAATGATACTACATGTGACACAGATGCTAATATAGACTAAACATGTGATTGTAATGGGTAATGAAAGGCCAGAATAGCAGTGAACGAACATGAAACTGTGCACACTGGAGAGAAACCACTTACTGTATTTATCTAGGCTATAGGCGATCTCTCTCTATGGGAGACCGTTAGACTACACCTTGTTTTATTTTACTTTAAATGTTGATAAGAATTTTATTTTTTTATTTTATTTAACCTTTATTGAACCAGGTGAGAACAATTTCTCATTTAAAACGGCGACCTGGCAAAGATAAAGCAAAAAGGTGCAAGTACAGACAATAGTTACACATGAATACAAATACACAAGAATTACACAGATTGTAGAGTAAGGGAGAAAGATAGAGAATACAGTCAAAATTGAAAGAGGTAGATGTAAGTAAATGTACAATTAGTGCAAAGAAATCAAGATTTAGAGGTAGATCAAATTAGTATACTGAGTAGCAGGC
>JACXGM010022271.1:0-16810 GCA_016801145.1 Umbra pygmaea | reverse complement strand
GAATAAACTTATCTTTACTATGAATATGGGGTGCATTATATGCCGAATGACAATAACCTATAGCCCTAGAATGTCATTGTGAGGTTATTATAATGCGTTTTCATTTTGGGAAGATAGTGAAGGCCTAGGTGTAAAATGCACGGCCCGCCACTGCTCGTGAGGTTCTGTGTGTGTGTGAGAGAGCTTGTTAATGTGTTTGATATTTAGTGTGTTCGGTATTTAGTAGTTAGAGCATTTATTATTATTGTATTTCTGTATTAACATTTGTTCATTTCTGTTTTCCCAGGGGTAAAGAGGACACACTTGGAAGTGTGTAGGTCAGAGCCACCCCAGGGTATACATCACCCGTAGGGTAACTCCCCTGTCTATATACACTAGGCAAGATCTGGGCGGACCACCCCCTGCATTTTGGTTAGGGCGCCTTGTTCGTGTGCCAGTTAGATTCGGTTTTGGTTAGGTAGGTTAGGACAGGTAAGGGGTGGAACTTTGTATTTAAATTTATTTGCTTTGGTCCTGTCCAGCCCCTTCTCCCAATATATTTACTATTATTTTACCAAGGCAAATACAGCCTAAAGTACACGGTACATTAAGTCTCTGTGTCTTTACTCGCACCACGACCACACATCCTTTTCATTGTCCACTGAGTGTGATTGAGTAGTAGGTAGCCGGTCCTCACCCTCTGGGGTAGTATACGTAAAATGGGTTTTGTCCAGGATTCACTCCCACTGCTCTTGCATATCAGTTTAACTTGCTGGTGTCTTGGGTGTGGTGTTCGGTGTGAGTAGGCACTAGCTTATTTTTGGTCTCTAGCTGCTAGGTGTTGGGTACAGGTGTGCTCCGTGTTCTGTGTGTTTTCTATAGTACTTTTTTTTGTTTTTGTTTTTGGTGATCTAATTGTGTTCGTTCGGGATGGCTGTGTCTGCAGTCACTATGTTTATCACAGCTCCATCTTTAGAATTCCTAGTGGGATTGCGTAAGGTGGACTTGTGCATGCTTGTAGACCATTATCAGATCCTAGTTAACATGCAGGCTCTTAAGGCGGACATATTAGGGGTAGTACAAACTGCTCTATTAGAGACAGGTATTCTTACCGTGCAGCAGGCAGATGAGGAAGTAAAGGTGAGTCAGGAAGAGGAGGAGAAGGTTTTGTTACGTGCTTATGAGCTGATGCCTGAGGTCTATCGGCACCGTTTTAGGAACCACAGGAATGCTCCGAGCAGGACATTTGTAGAATTTTCTAGGGATAAGGAGACCTTGTTAGAAAAGTGGTGCGCTGCAAGTAAAGCTACAACGTAAGTCAGGGATTAAATCCTATTGGAGGATTTCAAAAACCACTTGCCTGACCATATTGTAGGACATCTTAATCTTAACTGCTCCCTTGAGGGATGAGTAAAATGCAGAGAATGAATTTCGCTACATGGATGTGTATGTGACAAATAAAGTACCTTTACCTTTAATGAGCAAAAGGTGTTATCCCAGGCAGCTGTTCTGTCCGATTAGTATGTTTTAACTCATAAAACAGTGTTCTCTGCGTCCCATTATAAAGGAAGAACTATCACACCTTCACATAGTATCTGTCCACTGCCTAAGTGAGGCAGTCCGTCAACCTGAAGAACAAGTGTGTTTTTATTGCCACAAGATAGGCCATATGATTGCAGAAAGTTCTACCCTAAGGAAGAAGCCAGGGTCATCCCCAAATAAGAACAAAGAGTTTGGGTTGGTTCAATCAGTGGCAAAATTATTAAGGGAACCCACTTCTGTGCCTGATTCCAGATATTCGCCATTTGTATCTAAGGGCTAGGTATCCTTAGCGATAGGGATGGCTGACAAAATGGCTATTCAAGTCTTGCGAGATGTTGGGGCTGCGCATACTCTCATGTTTAACAGTGTGCTGCCCTGGTCCGACAGCATGTCTGTGGGATCCGAAGTTCTGCTACAGAGACTGATCTAGTATCTGGCTATTTCCATGTTGGTGTTGTTCCCAACTTACCTGTGAAAGGTGTTACTTTACTGGTTGGTAATGATATCGCTGGTGAAAAGGTGACTCCCTTACTGGAGGTTGTGGATAGACCATCGACAGGGGCTAAATACAATGAACGGTCTAAAATACTTCCCCATGTATTCCCCGCCTGGGTTGTTACAACAGCACAAGCTTGTAAGCTGGGAGAGGTTGTAAATTTGGTAGACTCTATTTTTGAACGCACTGAGGTGCCTTGTGATTCCCAATCTTCTGAAAAGACAAGAAAGGATGACAACACTTGTTTGGGTGACACACTTATCTGTTAACCGTGAAAACATAAGTGAGGCTCAGAAAATGGATGACTGCTTAAGTGTTTTAGTGCTGTAGTTTCCCTAGAGGAAGCTGAAACCAAGAAAAGCGCCTACTATTTGGAAAATGAAGTGCTCATGCATAAATGGACAGCGCATGAAACCGATAGTGACTGTGGTGTTGTTTCGCTGGTTGTGGTGCCCACTTTGTTCCGGCAGCAGGGGCTGTCAGTGGCCCATTACTAGGTTTGGTCTGGTGACCTAAGAATCACAAAAACATAATTGCATTCTTCAACATGTCTTTTGGCCAGGATTAAAGACTGATGTAGTACAATATTTAAAGATGTGTCATGTGTGCCAGGTAGTTGGTAAAGCAAATCAGACCATTCCCCGCACTCTTCTGTGTCCGATTCCTGTGGTAGGAGAACCGTTTGAGCAGGTCATTATTGATTGTGTAGGCCCACTACCTAAAGCCAAGTCAGGAAATCAGTTTCTTTTAACCATGTGTTGCGCTACTCGTTACCCAGATGCAATTCCAATGCGGTCTATCACTGATAAGAGGGTAACAAAGGCACGCATGAAATTCTTTACCACTTTTGGCCTTCCAAAAGTACTTAAATCGGACAAAGGTAGTAATTTTATGTCCAAGCTGTTTACACATGTCTTAATGTCGGAATCTGTCTATTCATCATAAGGTCTCCAGTCCATATCACCTGGAAAGCCAAGGAATGTTGGAACACTGGCATCAGACGCTCAAGGCTATGCTATGTAAACATTGCATTAACAATCAAACCGACTGGGATGAGGGGGTGACATTCGTATTATTTGCCATAAGGGAGGCAATACAGGAATCATTGGGGTTCAGTCCGGATGATTTAGTTTTTGGTCACACCCCACGGGGTCCATTGCCGATAATGAAAGAACATTATGTCAGCAGACACACCTACCAGTGTTCAGAAAAATGTATTCGAGTATGTCCATCACATGCATAATAGGCTCCATGTGCCATAGCCCAGGGGTCTCTCTCTACTATTCAAAAACGCATGAAGCATCGCTATCAAAAGTAGGCAGTGAGCTGTCATTTCAATCCAGGTGATCAAGTTTTAGTGTTGTTGCCAATTCAGGGCTTGTCCCTATCGGCCTGTAATTCTGGTCCGCTGACCATGGACAGAAAGGTTAGTGACAATACAGTAACTAATTAGGACTCCCGAGCGGAGACGTTCAACGCTGCTGTGCCATGTTAATATGTTGAAGCTATGTCATGTGCGCAATCCTTCTAAGATTCTGCTAAACACTTCATATATAATCTTAAACTTAAACCAAGGAGCCAAGTTCAAACTATAGTTTAATGTATTTATTGATTTTTCTGAATGTCAATTCTAGAAATTTACAGTCAAATTCTGTTCAATCTGGTTCAACCGATTGGGCATTCCTTTTAAATAAATGTTTTAAAATTTGTTTTTATTGTTATGAAATGTTATCATTAAATCTGCACTATGTAACATTCCATTCATCTGTCCTGTCGCCCCAAATTTTCCATATATTTCGTAAATTATTTTATATAGGCATATGTTTTTACTGAACACAGGAATAATACAGGGACAATATAACTAATTCATGAAAATCCACATAATTATTTTGTCCATAATATGCATTTGTAGCGAGTTAGATATTGTGAAATGTTGACTTTGCTATTCTATTATTGCCTGTAATTGTATTTTTTTCACCCCTGGATCCAATGATAGTACCTAACGTTTATGTTGTTTTGGTATTTTTTGTTTCAAACTCTAAATATATAAGATCAATTGAAAGGTAGACAATCTTATTAAACCATTGGAAAAGTTTACTCCATAAATCTGTACGTGGAAGAGTGTAGCCACTCAGATTTAAAAGGGTTCTATGAACCATACTGGTCTTTCAAATAATATCTAAGAACCCTTTTATCATAAATGGTTCTTTGTTTACAAACGTTTATGACTACATATAACTCTTTGCCTAGGAAAGAAAGCTCGTTTTCTAAAAAGGGTTCTTCAGATGGAAACATGTTGATAACCTTTTCCATTTGTCGATAACTTGGTTTCATTTTTAAGAGTGTGTATACCATTAACTTTTTTTAGAATAGCTAAGGCTAGATTTTAAGGCAGACCTAACACACTTTAATTGAAAACTGCACAAATTTCACGTGCCTCCCCGCAAATAAACAACGACATTTTTACACAGAAAACGGGTGCAAACGTAGTCCCTTTGACACAAGGTAAGAATGCTTTCCACTTGAATATCAAAGAAAAAGCTAAATTTACAACGGGGTGAAGCGCAAAATATCCTGAAAATATCCCACAACCGCAGCACTGAAATAGCTTACGTGCGCGCTCGCGCGAATGAGGGGTACGTTTTGGCTGGGGCGGGTTCATTTTCGCCACAACAACTGGTTGTAAATCGCTCTTCCATTGGCAATATCATTTTTTGTCCTTTGTGATTGACATTTTTGCCCACAAATACAAATATATCAGGGAAATGTTCTCGTCCAATCCAAACAGACGATTTTCCAAAACAACCGGAATCAGTGAGAGTAGAACGCAAAACAGTTGTTGATTCTTGTCAAGCATGTGGCTTCTACATTGGAATGACTATAAATTCCATTTGCCAAGTACAAGTACATCTGTCTGAAGAAGCCGAGCAAAGAAATAGGTAATTACAAAATATCGTTCCGATCGTCTTTTATCTCGGGGCTTCTTTTTGTTTATACTACAATAGCCACAGCACAGGCCCTATACTGTACTGTACCTTGACAGTAACGTTATATCCCTAAATTTGATTATATTTCCAAATCAAATAACCCCTTATACTATCTGAGACTGCTACAAAGCTCATACAAGTGATAGTTATGAGAGTGTACAATAAGCTTTCAGTCTATGTAAAGCAGTCTACTTCGGTAAAGTTAGACAGAAATTGGCAGATTCGCGGTTTGCGGGTCAATATATCATAAGCGAAACGTTTTCATTACACAATAGGAAGCTCTATTTAACCTTAGTAAGGTAGACAACAAGCTACAACACGGTTTTCATCCGGAAGAACCATTGAAAAATGTGGATAAATAAAATGCAGCAATGTGAGCGTTCTGCCTTCAGCCGAACATCTAGGCACCGTCTACAAAGTGCAAAACCGAAAGTTGATACAAACATACATTTTAATAGCTTCACTGTTATTGAGTCTATTGCTTCCATTATCACTACACACATCTAGGGTCTCCCTATCAACTTACTACAACTGCAATTTTTTTTAAGATTGCTCTGCCTATTTATTATATATTTCTATTGGAAATAATTTAATAGCTTCGATGTTGTAGAGTCTATTGCTTCCAAAATCACTACACACATCTAGGGCCTCCCTATCAACTTACTACAACTGCTATTTTTTTTAAAGATTGCTCTGCCTATTTATTATATATTTTCATTGCGATATAAATTCAATAGCTTCACTGTTGTTGAGTCTATTGCTTCCAAAATCCTTCCACACATCTAGGGTCTCCCATAGGTGGAAAAAGTACAAAGTAATTTTCTGAATAACTCTGTGTTCATAAGTTTTGGGAAGTCCTTACTGAAGACCAAAATTATCTGGTAAAGGGTGTTCATATCTTACCGGTGACCATGATTTACATTATTTTTTCTCCATTGATTTTTTTGTAGGATAATGTTATAATATGGACACACTTTACCAATTAAGTTTGGTCTTCAGTATGGACTTCCCTAACATTGTGAACTCAGAGTTACTAGGAAAAGTACTTATACTCAATACTTTTTCTACATCTGGGAGACCGTAGATGTTTGGAGAGATTTTGAAAGCAATAGACTCAACAACCGTAAAGCTATTGAATTTATTCCAATAAAAATAAATAACAATTTGGCAGAGCAATCTTTAAAAAAAATAGCTGTTGTAGTAAGTTGATAGGGAGACCCTATATGTGTGTAGTGATTTTGGAAGTGTAACATCTGGCCCAGTGAGGGCTGTGTAATGGACCTTATTTCTTTGAGTTGCTCTCCTGTGTGTGTCCTGTCTCTTGCTTGATTCCCTATGTGTCATGTTTTGGTTCCCCCTAGCATTTACCCCTGTCGATCAATGTTCCCTGTTACGTGTGCCTGTATATCGTGTATGCTTTAGTAACTCCTGTTTTGCCCCATGAGGCAGTTTTGCTTTCTGTAAGTCTTTGGTGACATTAAACTACGTTTGAAATTGCATCTCCTTCGCGCATGTCTTTTACTCTAGATGCTATGGAAGGGTACCGTGACAGGAAGCAATAGACTCAACAACAGTGAAGCTATTGAATTTATTCCAATAAAATATGTAATAAATAGGCAGAGCAATCTTTTCAAGAACTAGCAGTTGTAGTAAGTTAATAGTGAGGCCCTAGATGTGTGGAGTGATTTTGGAAGCAATAGACTCAACAACAGTGAAGCAATTGAATTTATTCCAATAAAATATATAGTAAATAGGCAGAGCAATCTTTAAAAAAAATAGCAGTTGTAGTAAATTGATAGCGAGGCCCTAGATGTGTGTAGTGATTTTGGAAGCAATAGATGCAACAACAGTGAAGCTATTGAATTTATATTGCAATAAAAATATATAATAAATAGGCAGAGCAATCTTTTTAAAAAATAGCAGTTGTAGTAAGTTGATAGAGAGGCCCTAGATGTGTGTAGTGATTTTGGAAGCAATAGATTCAACAACAGTGAAGCTATTGAATTGTTTCCAATAAAAAAATATAATAAATAGGCAGAGCAATCTTTAAAAAAAATAGTAGTTGTAGTAAGTTGATAGCGAGGCCCTAGATGTGTGGATTGATTTTGGTAGCAATAGACTCAATAACAGTGAGATTTTGGAAGCAATAGACTCAATAACATTGAAGCTATTGAAATGTATATTTGTATCAACTTTCGGTTTTGCACTTTGTAGACGGTGCCTAGATGTTCGGCCCAAGGCAGAACGCTCACATTGCTGCATTTCATTTATCCACATTTCGATGGTTCTTTTGGATGAAAACTGTGTTGTAGCTTGTTGTCTACCTTACTACAGTTAGATAGAGCTGCCTATTTTGTAATGAAATCGTTTAGCTTATGATCTATTGAACCGCAAACCGCCAATCTGCCAATTTCTGTCTAACTTTACCGAAGTAAGCAGTCTGAACATAATCTCATCTGTTGTTTTATTAGTAGTTCATGCTTGTGAAAATGGCGTGTCCTAGAGATGGAGAGGAACATCAGGAACAAGGGGCAATGTTATGGTCCATTCAGGAGGCGGTGGAGAGGCACACCATGCAGATAGGAGCCTCAGCCTGTGGAGCCACTGCTGTAGTGGACGTTTTACAAGCCCTTGGGTTTGTTGTAGCACCTGAGACGGCTGACCAGTGTGTGCGAACGCACCTACGGAGGAATGATGCACCACTTCCCGACTACCTGTTTTCACGGGGAGAGGCCGGTACTACATTGTTGACTGCAAGATGACCATATTCTACAACGGTCAACTGACCTAAATTGCTTTTTATTCTACTGACCAGAGATTCTGATGATAATACAATTTGGCTCAAACCCTGCATTCAAGGGTACCACAACTAGGGCTGGGGCAGTATGGGTTTTTTCTTACCAAGGTTGAAAAGCACGAAAATCCTGCGGTAGTGCTTTAAATCTCCCCCACGCGTGCACACACACAGACTTTCACGCACACACCAGAGGCTAAGGCAATTGAACATAGTAAGGAATACGTTTATATAAAAATAAATGCAAAATGAAATATAGACTAGGCTATGGTTTTACATCCCAGCCTTTATATTTTTTTGCTAGAAAAAACAGCATGTTGATTTGTCAGGTTTAAATGTACAATATGTCGTTTTTGGCCGCTAGGGGTCTCTTAATCAAAACAATAGCAAAAGATGTACTTGGATGACGTCGGGAAGTAGCGTGGGATCATGGGTTTTGTTATCGTTGTCAATGACAGCCTCCCAATCAATTTTCCAATCAAGAAAAAATGTTCACTGACAAAGCAATGTATTGTTAAAAATATTATAACTTGAATAAAGTTATGTTTGGCGGTTCCCTGGAACTTCGAGCAACTAGAGCTGTCAAAGGTTATATGGCGCCATTGACGGAAGACAAAATGAAACATCTTGTGTCTTCAAATTATATTACAAATTTCTCTGGGTTTGAAAGTTGGTGGAAACATTTAGGATAATGCAAGTACACAACTAAGAAATCTATATAATATAGGTATAGTGATGTTTGCTTTGTTAATGCAAAGTACGTCTTTTGTTATTGTTTTGGAAAACTGCATATTGTACCTTTAAGGGAGGCCCTGAAAGACGTAACAATGTTACCTGTAACCTGCAGCCCCGTAATCTGAACAAACAGTTAGCAGCTGTTGGAACCCAGCACTACTTGAGCTGACAACAACCAGATCATCCACATACATAAGATAATTTACACACTTATCTCCAATCCTACACCCAGTTTTACCCATACTCACTCAACTGTGAAATGTTGTTGTATGTGGTGCTACGCTAAACTCTAGTTACGACGCTATAAAGACCGTTGCCGTGCTTGTGTCACTCCCATTACCACTTCTACCACTTTCTAAGTCCACTTGGCCAGTGCCAATGCAAATAGCAAAACCGGTTTTGGGGGAGAGTAGTTAGTAGAACTGTGTACCAGTAACACAAACTCGGATTTTCCTTTTCAAAATAACAGCGCTCGTAATTCTTTACAATAATCATTGCAAAGATAGGTAGTCGGTCCATGTTCATGTGTTGTTAAAAGTAGTCTATTGTTGGATAAAGCAGACTCTAGTGAATGTAATCGTGTCACACGAGACACTGACAATATATTCAATCAAATTGTGTGTACAACAATTATTACTGTTTTAATAAAAAAGTTATTAAACATGTTAAATTATTTTTTGCTATTACATACTCCTATTGTTTCTTTACACACAATACAATTGCATTTGGTTACAATTCACTAGCTTTAAAAATTATTAACAATGATTATTGTAATGCATTAAAACAAACACTATTATTATTTAGAAAAAACAAAAATCTGAGTTTGCGTTGCTGGCATAGTAGTGGTGCCAGGTGAACAATACTTGCGTATAGCTATGGCCGGTTCTGAGCATGTGCAATTAAAAACTGAGGTCCTGCTTTTGGGGCTTTCTTATGCGCCTGTATTTTCTGCTTTAGTAAAATGTGTAGCCCTCCTACTTAGCAAACACATTCTAATCACAACTGACCCCCCTTACCAAAACAACTGCTGTATTTGTGTGTGTGGTCCTGAAAATGATCTATTTTTGTCCCACTTTTGTGATGATGTGTTTAAATCCCAGTCCTCTCTCTCTCTTCCCCATCCCCAGGCGCAAATCACACACAGCTGATAGCTGGGGCGGAGCAGGCCAGTGGTGGATGCGTGCTGGGTCGTCACTTCCCACTCTACCCTCGTCGGAGGGTGAGGTTGGTGCCCTGGCTGGCACGGTGGATCCGTAGAGGGGCTGTGCCTGTGGCCACCATGAATATGCAGTTGGCAGTGCCTGAGGGAGAAGAGGTTCCAGATGCTTGGCACCACCAACTTATTTTTGGGGTCGGACCAAATGCTGTCTACATGACCAACCCTCTGGATGTTGGCAAGTTGCTTTGTGTGTTTGAGAGATAAATAATTGGTAAACTTTGGTACTACGTATTGCCTTTAAGTGACATCATCCATTCTGTGTCATAGTGAGTGAGGGGGAGGTGCATCAGCGACTCTGCAGTGAATCAGTGTTGCTGATTCGTCGAGAGGATGTGCTGCAGAGATTGACATCTGACACCACTCTGTCCAGCCTATCAGATGACCAGTCTGACCCACGCTGGAAAGCCCTGGATGTTGAGGGTGAGATACATGTCACCCCCTAGATTATAGTATTGTTTCAGCGATCTCTGGGAAGAAATACAAACAGTTTAGAACTGCCACAAGAGGATGTCAATCATGTGTGTGTGTTTCTCTTTGTGCATGTTGTCCTTTTCTCCCTTAGGTCAAGTGAGGCAGATGATCCACGAGGAAGACAATGATGATGAAGACCTGCATAGGATGAGTCATTTAGTAATTCCAGCAGCATACAGTTCAGGAGTGACATTCTTTGCCCTCAGAGATTCTGACTTAGGACAGGAGCTTCTCCATGCCCCAGATCTCCCTTTGGCTATGAAATGACGGGGCAGTAGACCCATCATCACTAAAAACCTTTCTGTGGTTGGAAAACACATCCCAAACCCTTCCACTTAAGCGTCATGCACTCAGTGCTGTAAATTGTTCAGACCGTTGCAGATAATAAAGCCAGAGATAACAGTGTTGCGTTTTCTGAAGGCAATACAGGGCGGTATTCCAGAAAGCAAGGTTAATTTACCGTCACATATACCCTGAACTCTTGGTTGATTAACCCAAAACTTGCTTACTCTGGATATGTCGGTTCCAAAATGCCTATTATGAGGAGTAATTTCAATCAACCTCCTATTGGTAACCCAGAGTTACTGCGCGCACACGGTGAGTTAGGTATAAAGACATATTCAATAGATCACCGATTTCAAGAGTTCCCATGGAAATCCAGGAAGAAAAAAAGCAAGTTATGTATTTCATTGAAACTGAGATGGAGGTTTTAATGCTTGCTTATGAAGACTAAAAGACCATTATTACTAAAAAAGCAATACTGCTGCATCAGCAAAAGAAAGAGAGTTGGCAAAAAATAACGGACAGAGTAAATATGTGAGTTTAATAAATGATAAATTGGCTATTTTTCCCTTTCACTGTAATGCAAAAATCTTTTGAGCATGTTTTAAAAATAGACACACATTTACTTTTTGCCCTCCATAAATTTCTTAATATTACTGTAGTAATGTACATATTTGGCTAGTAATATAGACTATTGGCTTCTCGTTTTATCAGGTGTAATCCCTGATAAAAAGAACTTTGAGCCAAGTCAAAATGATACATAAAAACATTTTCCAACAGGGTAATATTTTCTTAACTTACTAAATTGTTACTGAAGCCATGTAATTTAGTATTTAATGTAATTATACATTTTCTATGTAGCCAATACAGAGAAGGCTGAGGCCCGTAAAACAGGCGGGGGTCCACCTCCACTTTCCCTTACTCCGGCTGAGTTGGCACTGTCCCTTAATAAAGGTCGAGGGGGCAGTTCATCAGACAAAGCTACCAACACAAGTGGCTTAGTAAAATGTAGGTGTACCATATTAAAACTTATGATTTATTGAGGTTTTCACTTTTTTATCAGGGTTTCTAATGAATAAAATCATCAACTTGCACCATTTCAGAAGGCATTGGAATGCATTTTACAGTCATTGTTTCGCATTATGCATGCTTGTTTTATTGTACTGCATATGCTTCAAATTTAGGAGAAAAGGGGCAACATACAAAAGGCCATACTTGAAATTCAATTGCTAGAGCACCAGCTTAAGGTGGGAAACAGTATTTGAACATTAATGTGACATTGTGGTTGAATGGTGTATAAAACAATACATTCAAATGTCTTTTATTACAGGAAATAGAGAAATAAATGAACAATGATCAAAACTTGACTGTTAACTGATTTTAATGTAAACCTGGCCTTAAGGATGCCTAGGGTCATCTCCACCTTGACCAGTGTTCTGCTGTGGGCCAAGTTGAATAGTGCTTGTGGTCCAGGCCCAGGATCAGGGTAGGGTGTCATCATATAGGGCAGACAAGGGAACCCTCTGTCCCCCAGCAAGTAACCACTGAACTGTCCTATAATGGTAGTTAAGGTTTATAGTTACAGAATCAAAATATAAAAAATAACAAAACAATCTGTATGGCAAAACATACCCTGTTGAAATTTGTGCACAACATTCTGCCACATGTACATACCCTGTCCATTTGACTTCAACATTACTGATGAGGTGGGTTGCATCACATATAACCTAGTTAGGGGGGACCAGTAGTGAGAGGGATTTAGGTTTAAACACCCAAAGATTTAGCACCCATAAAATCTATTGTTAACTGCACATTGATGCTATGGATTGACTTCCTATTAACATAGTCTCCTTCATTGACTGAAGGAGCTTCAATGACAATGGGGATTACATCAATGCACCCAATCACATTTGGGAAACCTGAAATTGAAAGTTATACAATAAAAACATTTTTTAATAATTGTGGCGTTACACAGTATATGGATAGATTACGTAGTGACTACAATCGTCTCTTATTAAATATCATAGAAAGGACAAACCTGCCACTCTGTGGAATTCCTCTTTAATAACTGTCACTGGTATAGCTATGGCCAGGGAATTGCACAAAGGTGTGTAGGAACCATTTGAGTGCAAGACATACGTTATTGTACGAACAGCCCTACATACAGTTGCATTTCACATGCTCTGCATCGCCTATGCAAAAAACTACCTGTCGCAAAAAACAAAGGGCAATAATGCACAAAATGTGCTCTGTGTTAAGAGCTGATCCACAATGTGTCTCCGGAGCAGGTTATGTTCAGAGAGTGAGTTGCTATGGCAATTACATACCCTGAAAGTTACCTCCGTTTTTGGAACTGAAAGCTGAGGTTATCCGCTTACTTACCCTGAAACTTACCTGGTTATGTCACATAACCTGCTTTCTGGAATACCCCCCAGGTGTGTCTATTCTGAATGTTATTTTTTTAATGTATTATTTATCTGAACTTTCCAGAGCATTTTAACCAGTTAAACATAACCACATCCAGGTTATAATTTATTTGTCAACAAGAATGTGTGTAAAGGTAAAACAAAAAAATGATAGAAACAATATAATTGGTATAGTTAAAGACAATACCGCTGTATAAAAGAATACTGTCACTTAACAGCAGACCATGATCCAAAACAGTGACCTGAACCTATCCTATTTTAACTAAGGATTACAACCTAATGTAATCTAGTGTGTTGCATTGAAACTAGACCTACTACAGGTAGATTATCATCCATTATGTTGGTCTGTGCAATTACAATTTTGCTATTTAACAGGGGATCTCATCAAGAGGGACATACACTGCAAAAATTTACTATCTAAATATAAGAAAAAAAAAAACTTTAATTGAGAAGATTCAGAGTATAAACAAGTGAAATTAACTGCCAGTGGGGTAAGACAATTACACTTGGTAAGATTATTTTTCTTTTTAGACAAAAAATAGGACACATTTTCTAGAAATAAGACTTTTTTACTGTCTTAAAAATCATTTTTTGCAGTGTACAGAAGCAACGTGATGTGCCTTGCTTAAGGGTGGAACAACAGTTTTGTTTTACCTTGCTGGGTCAGGGCTGTTTTTCTTTCAGGTAACTTTAACCACTAGAATATCTGACCCCTTCAATGGCAGATGAGTTTAATTATATGTTAGTGTAGAAATCTATTTCCTAGGAGCAAGGTGTATAGAGGTCTGAAGCATCAAGCGGGCATTTTTTTAGGCTTAATAACACAATTGTTAGCCTAGAAATCTAGACGCACCCTAGCGGTCAGTCTAGCAACTCTCCGTTGACTTGCGAGCTGGAAAAATTAAATTCTGGTAAGGCCAATTACAACATGTATAGAGTCGGTGGGCGGGCTTAACATAATTACGGGAAAACAAAGAAATGGTTGCTGCTGTTGGCCAACAGCGGTCTTTCGAAATGGCTTTGGCCGCGACTCTGGTAGACTTGGAGTTAATCTTTTCCTTGAGAAAATAACAAAGAACGGCACTGAAGTCATTCTTACAAAATGAAGATGTGTTCGGAGTTTTGCTGACCGGAATATTCGTTGCTCTGGTTAGTTGTAGCGCTGTCCTATTGCGTGCATAGGGAATTTGAAAGACAACCGTTTATCCCGCCCCTTGGATTCAGCACTGCCAATGATGAGTTCCCAGACCCAACATCTTGATGTGGGTCTCGCTTGCCAGGCTACACAATTGTGCAATTTGCCTTTAAATAAGGCTGCACTAGCCCTGGTCTCTGGCTGAGGATTCCCAACCCTCATGTAGATTTCAACACACTCAAGGTGTGATGTTGAAATAAAGCTATAATGTGAAGAAAACTATTACATTCTTAAGACTTTAACAGACATTCTTGGACTTTCCCGATTACCCATAATAGCAGTAACATGCCAATATGTTTTACTTTAATGTGTGGGTTATGGTTTAAATAGTAACGCTATACTGTATGTTAAGATGGTGTCTAAATAGCTAATATGCTCTAAAGTATTAAAATATGATGCCTGCAGGATTGCATTGATCATTCTGTGGCTGTTCCTGCTTCTTGTGCTCTGTTGTCTTCATTGTGTTGGGTAAGGTGAAATACTGTAAATATGTTGGTATGGGGAAGACCTTTCACTCTTACAGCTACCGTCTGTGACTTTTGTAATTGCAAAAGTATTTTTTAGGCCTTGCATTTTAGTGTGGATGTGTAGTATATTGCTTATATGCATAATCTAAGTAGACTCATTGTCTTACTGCAGTTAGTTTGAAACATGACAGTGTTTCTCACTGCTATGGAAGCCATTCTCTTACTTAGCATCAGACAGGGAATCCCCAGCAAAATGTGTGTTGTATGGTTCAATAAAATGGAGGAAGAATGGTTGCCAGATCTGTCATCAAACCAGAGCTGTACACTGAAGACTAATGAGTTAGGAGGGCGGGCCCAACCTCTAGACAAAGCAGGAGAGAGAAAATACGAAACTAGACTCTTCAGAGGAAAAATTACAAAGTGGGGACCCGTTTTAGACTGACAGCACCTGTATTCATATTCTTTAGAACCCAGAGTACTAAATAGGCATAAATATCACAGAAGACTGCTTTGACTAGCTGTTTGGTTTTGCTGATATTTACTTGATAAGAAACATTCTGTGTTAAGAACTGTAAAATGTATTGCTTCACAGTAATAAATGGAATTACTTTTAAAATGTAGAGAAAATGCTTTTAGGATAAATGTATGTTCATCATTTTCTGTCCTGTACTTAACTTGGCATCCCTGCAACGGCGTGATCATACAGTGTAAGAAGTCTAGATTTCTGTCGTAACGGTTAATGTTATTTATCATAGATTGCACTACAAACACATGGCATTACAAGTGCTAGGAAATGTAACGGTAAGGGTTGCCAGCTACCTATGTACCAAACCAGATAAATTCTGGTATTCAGACATATTAATACAATTTATGGAGTCAAATTTATTTCATATGGGATTATTATTCATGAATAGTTCTATCAATTAGTGTTCAATTCAACAGACTAAACACTTTGCACCACCCTTTTACAGCACTTTAAACTGTAGATATCAGATATATTTTTCTACTAGAATTCTGTGCCAATTTCTCAGACACTTAGTAAGCACATGGGGCGCAGATGGCTTAGTGGTTAGGGAGTCAGACTTGTAGTCAGGTGGTTGCCAGTTCGATTCCCGACTGAGCCAAATGTCGTTGTGTCCTTGGGCGAGACAATTTACCCTAATTCCTCCCAGGTCGTTGCTGTAAATAAGAAATAGTTCTTAGTCAATTTCTGGTTAAATAAAGGTAAAATAAAAAACAATTGAAAGCCTATTCCTGGATTTTATAAAATCAAGCTCAAGGGAAAATCTTCCATCGAGATTCCTAATGAGCTTCATTTATTTGATCTTCGTAGCCAAAAGCTATTACAAATGGAACCGGTGCACTTCCAGTTGCCATTTTGGAGAACTGTGGCTATCATTACCTTGGTAACTTTCATTGCTTCCGCTGTCAGACTTTATAATATAAAAGATTATATATTTGCTGTCCAAGATAAGTCCAAGGCAAGTCTCAAGTCTTTTGAACAGATTGCAAGTCAAACACAAGTCAATTTGTTGAAGACTTAAGCCTGCAGTAAAATAGCTGTTCCCAACCTGGGAATTAAAAGTATATTTTATTAAAGTTAATTAATTATAATTATTTTTTAATATGTGTTTACAATGACAAAAAATATAGAATTGTCAAAAACACTACAACTCCCATGATTCTCTACAGTGGAAAATATTTACCTAAAGGTACAATATGTCGTTTTCCAAAACAATAACAAAAGATGTACTTTGCATTAAAAAAGCAAACATCACTATACCTATATTATATATATTTCTTAGTTGTGTACTTACATTATCCTAAATGTTTCCACCAACTTTCAAACACAGAGAAATGTGTAACATAATTCGAAGACACGGGACGTTTCACTTTGTCTTCCGTCAATGGCGTCATATAACCTGTGACTGCTCTAGTTGCTCTAGGTTCCAGGGAACCGCCAAAACATAACGTGAATAAAGTTATAATATGAGAGACCCCTAGTGGCCAAAAACGAAATATTGTACGTTTAAAAGTAAGTTGAAAATCCACATCAAAACAGAGAAAAAATTGCAGTGCACATGATACAAATACTATTAAAAGTGTTTTAAAAGTGGTTTGAATTGATCCAGCTCTACCAGCAGTGTACTAGCAGGGCCGGTTATGGATGTTCTGCCGCCTTAAACGTTTAAAACCATAGATTGTATAATTACTGGA
>JACXGM010022270.1:0-16810 GCA_016801145.1 Umbra pygmaea | reverse complement strand
GCTCAGTTCGCTTACAGAAAGACAATACCTCGCAATGAGGCTGTGTGTGTGTCATGGTTATATACTGTGGTGCTGTGGCAGGTGTTAGTATTCAGGTGATTGCTCTCTATGGTGTGTGCTGTGTTCGTGTGTAATGGGAAATGGTAGTTGTTCAGTCTCAGGTGTGGAGGCGACCTGACCTGGACCGGAAACCCTCACAATAGGATTGTATTGAGATTTATTCCATTTGTTTTAAAAACCATACCATAAACTTTCAAGGTACTAAATATTTTTTGTAAAAGTTACATAACAAACAGACATACATGAGTATATACATAAGTATTCACCCCCCTGAGAGTTCTTGGTAGAACAGTCTTTGGCTGCAATAACAGCAGTGAGTCTTTTGGTGTAAGTTTCTACCAGCTTTGCACATTTGGATCCTGCAATTTTAGACCATTCTTCCTGCAAAATTGCTCAAGTTCTGTCAAGTTAGATGGGGACCCTTGGTGAACAGCAATATTCAAGTAATTCAAGAGATTCTCAATTGGATTGAATTTTGGGCTTAGACTGAGTCTTGGTTTTAAACCACTACAGTGTCGCTTTGGCTGTGTGTTTAGGGTCATTATCCTGCTGAAATGTGAAAAAAATATCTAGAATTGCCCTGTATTTGGCTCCACCCATCTTGCCCTAAAGCCTGAACAATTTCCCCATCCCTGCCAATGAAACGCATCTCCACACCATAATGCTGCCACCACTATCCTTCACCGTGGGCATGGTGTTCTTCGGATGATGAGCAGTGTTGGCTTGGCACCACACATTGTGTTTTGCACTTAGACAAATAATTACAATTTTTGTCTCATCAGAACAAAGAAGCTTTTTGCACACGTTTGCTGTGTCTCTCACATCACTTTCGGCAAACTGAAATTGTGATTTAATGGTTTTTTTTTCAGCAATTGCATTTTCCTCCCCACACATCGATGAAACCTAGCTCTGTGGAGTGTCCGGGTTACAGTTGTCCCATGGACCGTTTCTCCCATCTCAGCAGTGGATCTTTCCAGCTACTTCAGAGTTATTGGCCTCTCGGTTACTTCTCTGACTAATGCCCTTTTTACTCGATCACTTAGTTTTGGGTGGATGGCCTTCTATATGCAGAGGATGTTGTGCCATATTCTTTACATTTTTTTAAATAATGTTTGTTGAGTTTTTGTTTTTACCAAACCCTGATTGGTGCTTCTCCAGAACTTTATCCTGGATGTGTTCTGATAAGCTCCTTGGTTTTCCTGATGCAATTTTTTTACATATGCTCGCTAACAAACTCTGGGGCCTTCCAGAAACAGGTGTATTTATTTTGAGATCACGTGACACTTTAATAACCAGATGTTAATTAGGGGGTTCATAGCAAAGGGGGTAAATACATATGTAACTAACAAATGTCTGTTGTTTTTTACTTTTGTGACACAATAAAAAAATATTTTGTACATTGAAAGGGTTTGTTCTGTTGTGTAAAGCAAATGGTAAAAATCCCAATACGATCCTATTACACTTTACAGTGGCCTTTAAATGACCTTTTCCACATTTCATTTTGTTCAAATGGATTTAATCAGGTGTATCTAACAATGATCATCAAAACAAGGCCATAATGTTAAAATGAAAAAGTGTAATCAGAAAATTGCTCCAAATTAATCGGGCTATTTGTAGAATTTCAAAGGAACTACTTTCTCTGTCAGTGACAAACATACTATTTTCTTGATATTTGAAAAATACACAAAAGCTATTTATATGGGATAATGAGTCCCGTCATTATGCAGGGCTTTGTTACACACAAAAGGATGACCTAAAATGCATATATTTTTTTCATGTATTTTAAATATAAAAAATTACACTTTTTACAGCTTTTTTAAGCTGGTAACTGAAAGAGAAGGGCATTCTATTTTCATTGCAGACATTATACAAATAGCACATTTTATTCAAAATATAAACAAGAAAGAAATTACTGCTTAATTCTTCACCCTCTGTGCTGCCTGATCTGTGGTCCAAACAATTTCCTTTAGAAGTCATATGTTTAATTAAATAAAGTCAATTGTGTCTTTTGATTTTCCCATGTTGTCAAGCAAAGAGGAACTGAGTTTGAAGGTAAGCCTAGAAATAGATCCACAGGTACACCTCCAAGTGACTCAAATTATTTAAATTAGTCAGAAGCTTCTAAAGGCATGACAATTTTCTGGAATTTACGAAAAAATTTACTTGTATGTAAACTTCTGACCCATTTAAAATGTTATATAATGAATTATAAGTGGAATAATCTGCCTGTAAACAATTGTTGGAAATATTACTGTCCTAAACCACATTTATTTCGACCATCTCCTTGGGGAACACCAGGTGTTCCATGTTTTCTTATCTATTTCTGAGCTAGCACACCTGATTCAACTCATCTGCTAATTATCAGGCCGTTGATTAATGATTACATTGAGCTAGTTAGTGGCTACAGCTAAACTGTGGAACGTCTGGTGTGCCCAAGGAGAGGGTTGAAAAACACTGTCCTTAACGACTTGCCAAATCTATAGTTTGTTAACATGATATCTGTGGAGTGGTGGACAAATTACTTTAACCTAAGAGTATGTTAACTTCTGACTTCAATTGTAAAAACATTTCCAAGGGGCTAGGGAGACTGGTATGTATGAGGAGACAGAGAGCACTCCCATCAGGGACATAGAGAGACTCTGAAGACTTTAGTCTTCCACAACTGAGAGCCTAGTTGTGGAAGAGAACTTTATAGGATATAAAGAGAACTTTATAGGATAGTGGCAAAAAGAAAGCTAGAGTGGAAAAGAAAAACATCTGGGGTCTCATTTATAAAACTTTGTGGTGGATTTGCGTCAGAAGTGGCGTACGGACGAAATATAGGATGTGCGTACGCAAAGAAATATTCAGATTAATAAAACCGTGCGCACGCACGTCCTATGCCGTTTTCCCTTTATAAATCACAATCAACTCTAAATGTTGTAGCGCAGCTTTTGCGGCTGCATGTCACGCCTATAATTGCCCATAAATAGTCAGTGAAACACCCAGAAATTAATATTCATTGATTGAGAAATCATGGCAAACAGACAGAGGAAAACCAAGAAAAGAAACTTCACTCAAAGTAGAAAATATTGTTGGCGAGGTGGAAAAGAGGAGGAAAATGTTGTTTGAAGGGCAAAGTGTGCCTATTACCAATGACGAAAGGGCGTTGGAGTGGCAAAAGGTTGCAGACGCTGTAAGAAAGTCAGATCGTGGCCCAAATAAAAAGTGGTCAGATATCAATCGATGTCAAAGCGTCTAGCGCTTCATCGCGAAAGTGTGTCTGCCACGGTTGGGGGAAAATTGGTTACATTACAACATGTCTGCATCACAAATTATTTGGACATTGATCGAATTAAAATGCTTTCGATTAATGAAAGCATTTTCATTCTCATTTGGTGCCCTTATTATGGCAACATAAGTGCAGTCAATAGCACTGATTACATTTGGGAAACCGGACATAGCTGAAATTGCACTTTTTTGTGTTCCTGTTCACCTGCGGTGTAAGGAAACTTTATTTAATCATGCGACACACCAATTACACCTATTAACACATCTGGCATAACCCGGCTAAGGTTTGGCTGTGAAATCCCAGACCTGTCAACCAATTCCCTCTGGAAAGTGCCAGTCGCCAGAAATCCAAGTGTTGTAAGGACTTGAAGTGGGACTAGCACAGCGTGGTTTCTCCGAGTGCTCCTCTGTAACGCTGGGCCCAATAGAGCACAGAGGTCCAACAGGACGCCCCGAGGATATCGGAACCAGCTCATAAGCCACTCATCCTCATTTGCCAGCAAGTCTTCTTGCTGTCTGAAAATGCGTTCCCTCCGAATCCTTCAATTTGCCACATCTTCTAACAGCGCAAGATCAGCCATTGTGCGTCATTACGCATTGGGTTGGCATAATGGCTTTTTATGACCATGAAGGTGATTGTATCTGATCAGCTACAGATGTCAGTATTCATGTAATTGTAAATGGAATTATGCGCAAATGGAATTAATTCCAGCTTTCAAAATGGTTCAGACATCCGTCACAATGGATGGATGGAAATGAAACGGACTAAAGGTATACATGAACACCATGATTCCGTAGCTGATGACATTTATGAACACAACTTTCCCCAGTGGAAAATGAAGATATCTATCTAATCTAATGTATGTCTGCTCCGCCAGACGGATGCATCGACAAGGATATGTTTTAAACATTATTTTGTATTATTTATGAGGATGAATTACATAACATGCCAATATATTTAAAGAACATGTTTGAGTGTTCTTTTTGCAAATATGTCTTTGTTTACATTTAAGTTGATAGTAAGAACATTGTAGCAGTTGATTGTAAGGATGGCTTTGTGAAATTAAATTAATTCATATTATTAAAGAGAGGCATTATTTCGATTTCGTTTAGCTACACAACGGTCTGCAGTTTTAGACAGCTTCACGTGTTTCACACATCTGCCGGCGGTGTCGCCATTTCTCATTTCACCCGTTTTTGTGCGTACGCATGGGTCAGAGTTTCCGTGAAGGACCGCATATTTTCCCGTCAAGTTTGCTTTTTATAAATCCCAATTATTGCGTAGAGAGCGGCGTATGCCTTCTTTTGTGCGTATGCCACGTTTATAAATGAGGCCCCTGATCTTAGCCAGAATTTTCCAGAAGTTATGTATGAGATATGAGAATATCCATGAGTGTTGTTCATGCAACGGGACAAAGACTCCTAATCTACACCCAGAGCCAAACTAAAGGCTTAAAAACAAACAGTTCCATGTCTTGGATAGGACACCTTAAATCCCTGACCTAAAACCAACTCAGAATATGTGGAAAAAATAGATAATTGCTCTTCACCAAAGGTTCCTTTTTCAACGTGACAATGCCAGAGAGATTAAGAGCTTCCAATTGAAGTTTCATACATTTTGGTGGATTGAACAAATGTTATTGAGATTTTTATAGGTTTAGGTCTGGGGCAGTAGGTTGTCTAGCAACCAGAAGGTTGGTGGTTCAATCCCCAGGTCCTCCTGACCAAGTGTTGAGGTGTCCATGAGCAAGACACCTAACCCCAGTTGCTCCCGACGAGCTGGCTGGCGCCTTGCATGGCTGACACCGCCGTCGGTGTATTAATGTGTGAATGAATGGGTGAGTGTGAGGCAATGTAAAGCGCTTCGGTGGCCATTGTTGGTCAGAAAAATGTGTTATATAAATGCAATCTATTTACCATTTGATAAAATTTGCGAGAATTACTTGCACCTTATGCAATTAATAAAGTGCTTCATTAGTTACACCAGGTGTGCTTGAGCTGTAACACATGAAATACCTGAACTGACTAGGCGTTTGTTAAGTGTCACGTTTGACTTTGTGTGTGAGACCTGGCTTACTCAAAAGAATGGTCTTAAATGTTATAAGAACAGATCATCGCCCTTCACAAACAAGAAAGAGGATAGAAAAACTGAATGATCCCAGAGACACCATTGGAAGCATAGTTCACACAGGTTCAAAGTTGGGAACAGTGGTTACACTACCTGGATGTGGCAGAAAAAGGAAGTTATCAATGGCTGCAAGCAGATTTCTAAGATGGCAAATTGTGTAAAACCCTCAAGTGACTGCAAAAGACCTGCAGCAAGACTTGGTGGAAACGGGCACTGAAGTTTCAGTGACCACAGTAAGGCACAAACTAAACGCAGAAGGTTTCCATGCAAGTACACTAATACTGACCCAAAAGCACAAGAAAAGTAATCTCCAATATGCTCAAAGTCATAAAACGATGCCACAGAGTTTTTGGGATTCTATTCTGTGGAGCGATGAATGTTCATTGCTGTCGCAGCAGCTCCTGTGACAGGGCGCTGTCAACGCTTTGTTTCCCCCGAATATTGAGTGAGGGTATCTGTCCTTCTTTATGTTTTTAGCTTACGATGTGCAAGACTGTTATAGCTGTATGGAGCGATGCTATCCTTCTTTATGTTACCCATTTTGCAGGTGCTGTTACTTACCATGATTACAGCAGCCATGTATGAGTATATAAGCCTGCCTACCTATGGAGTTATATTCCGTTTTCTAGAGACCGGGAACAGGGGAGGTGATGTCTCGTGCAAGGGCCATGGCGTCCTCATGGGGTTCCACAGCGGCGGAACTGGCCGCGGCTGAGTTGGCAGCCGAAGAGTTGGCTGAGTTGGCAGCCGAAGAGTTGGCGGAGATAATAGAGCTGGATAGGCTGGCTCTGGAAAGGCAGATCAGGGAGGATGCCATGCTGGTGGCAGGTCGCGACGGCAGTGCCGGGGGTGTGGTCGGCATGGAAGTGAGCTCGGATGGGAGTGTGAGTGTAGCTGGAGGGGCGGTAGGGTATGAGGAAGCACGGTGTGTAAAGAGGAAAAAGAAGCGGGCACGGAAGAAAGAGGGCGGTGAGAGTAGTTCGGGAGAGGGTGAAGGGCCGGCACTTGGTGGTGGGGAGCAGGTGTATAAGGTGATTGTGGAGTTTTTGGCCCCGACTGGAAAGCTGTTACACCCAGTGTCACTCACGAAGGCAATTAGGGAACAGGTTGGGAAGGTGGTGGATGCTAGGTGTTTGAGTGGGGGTAGGGTGCTTATTGTGGTGGGTAACGTGGCTCAGAGGGATAGGCTGCTGAAGCTGGAAGTGCTGAATGGGGGTAAGGTGAAGTGTATGGTGCCTGGGAGTGCGGTGAAGGTGAGAGGGGTGATCACGGGTGTTCCGGAAGATATTTCTATGGAGGAGTTAAGGGAGGTGGTGTCGGGAGGGGTTGTGGTGGGAGCGAGACGGTTGGGCAGTAGGGCACTGGGGTTAGATAAGGTGAGTCCCACGGTGTTGTTGGAGTTTGGTGGGCCGTTGCCGAGTAGGGTGTATTTAGGGTATCTTAGCTTTTTTGTGAGGGTGTATGTGCCACCGCCGCTGAGGTGTTTTAACTGTCAGCGTATGGGGCATGTGGCGGCGGTGTGCAGGGGGCAGGGTAGGTGTGGTAGGTGCGGCGGTGCACATGAGTATGGTAAGTGTGGTGTAGGGGTCGTGGTGAGGTGTTGTAATTATGGTGGGGAGCACAGTGCTGCGTTTGGGGGGTGTGTGGTTCAGCAGAAGGCAGCGGAGGCACAGCGGGTCAAACTGGTAGATGGGGTCACGTATGCGGAAGCGGTGCGGAGAGTGGGGGGACTTGGGGTTGGTGTGCAGGTGGCGCAGGAGAGGGCTGTAGGCCCGGTGGTGGAGGACGGTGTGTGTGATCGTAGGGTGGTGTTGTCGGAGAAGTGCAAGCATGAGTGTGTGGTGGGTAAGGATTCATTGGTGGTGGGAAGAGTTGAGTTTTTGGCGTTTTTGTGTAGTGTGGTAAATGTGTGAAGTCAGGTTAAGGGACGGAATGCGAGGATTGATGTTGTGGTAGGTGCTGCTAGGGATTTTATGGGTGTCATAGATGTCATGGGGGAAATGGTGCACGAGTTGATGAAGGGGAAGGGGACAAGGGAAGGTTAGGTAGTGGGGGGGGTGGGTTTGGGGGGGTTATTTTCTAGGGTCGTGGAGTGGTGGGGTGTTTTTTTGACGTGGGTGGGCCGTGTCCGGCCGCACTCTCCGGTACAGTAGGTGGCGGTATATGCACCATTACGTCGGTTGCGATCTGCCAGATACCATTGAAGAAGAAGAAGAAGAAGAAGAAGAGTTATATTCCTATCTTTATTCAAGAGCGCATTATTTCAACTTGAGAGCATTTCTCACAGATATTACTTATAAACATTTCCCTCAAAACCTTGCTCTCACACTCAAATAGTTACTGCTCGCGCTTGGATTTGCTCTGCTTGCGCTCAAACTTTCTGCTTGGACTCAGAAATGTTGTTGCTTGGACATATTTACTGCTCTCAACTTCAGCCTTTCTCTTTGCACTCACGCTGTTTCTTCGCGCTTGCAAATCTTCTGCTCACTAGTGATGGGCGATTCATGAACGATTCGTTCATTTTGAACTAATCTTTTAAAAGACCGGTACATACGATTCATACTGGATCATTCATTTCGTTCATTTTCGCGCAGGCACGTTACTTCTATAACCCATTATACTGCTCGGTACTAGTATCTGAATCATTCAAATCGTTCATTTTTGCGGAAGCGCATTACTTCTATGATCCAGTATACTGCTCGGTACTAGTATCTGAATCGTTCAAATCGTTCATTTTTGCGCAAGCGCATTACTTCTAAGATCCAGTATACTGCTCGGTACTAGTATCTGAATCGTTCATATCGTTCTTTTTGGCGCAAGCGCATTACTTCTATGATCCAGTATACTGCTCGGTACTAGTATCTGAATCGTTCATATCGTTCTTTTTGGTTGCAAGCGCATTACTTCTATGATCCAGTATACTGCTCTGTACTGGTACATGAGTCGTTCATATCGTTCTTTTTGGCGCATTACTTCTACCATACCCATACCCCAGCCCCGTTCCCAGCCACATTTATCAGTGTCGGAAACAATTTGTTAGAGAAAATTTATGTGAAATAAGATTTATAAACAAATAAATTAGTTTAGAATTTGATTGTCTAATATGATAACTTTTATTTTCTATTCTAAATATTTTAGGACTTGATACACATTATTTAGTGAATGTATTTATGAAAATATATACAGCTGTTGAAAAAAGCGAGCCTCGATTGAAGACACATATATTTTTCCATTTCAAGACTATTTTTTCTGCTCAGGCAGCGTTATTTATTTTCAAATTTAGTCTTATTTGTGTTTTTTCCCTGTGTCTCCTGGATATATTACACTAAAAACTAAACAATTTCGACACAAACTTACAGTACATTCGACTATTTGTCATTGGATGTTCATTAAAACAGATTTAAAACAAACATTGCTTGATAAGAACAGAAAACCCCTGCATCACAATACTGAATTTAATGAAACTGTCATTGACTTTTTATTTTTAATTAAATCTGTCTTGTGCTTATAGCCGTATTTTATGTTAGGTTTGAGTCAAAGAAGAGACAACGTACTGCATATTGTAGGGAAAATATATCCTATAACATCCTATACATCCTTTTTGGGGATTTTTTAAATCACAAAATATTATTATTATTATTACAATTTCTTATATTTTTTTTATTTTCCTCCCTTCCTAATTCCAACTTACCCTGCCTTGTCGGACATATGGTTCATTCAACCATATGTCACCCAGCTGCCGATTCTTTTCACACTGCGAATCCAGCTTTTAGTCAGATCATAGATGGGATGATTACATTCATCAAGTAGACTTTCACAATTGAATTTACAGAAACCCAATCTGGACACAAGGAGTTGCTGGAGACTCTCAGAGCGATGCAGGGACTTAGTCCACTACGCCACACAGACCCCGCATAATATTTTTATAGCATTTGTAAGCTGGTTACTTGAAAAATAAATTAGTTTCATTGTTACAGCTCATATTTTACAAGTTGCAACTTTAAAAGCTGTACTATTAGATCTAAATTTGTTGGTTCACAATGATTAGCACTGCATCATAATTTAGAATCATATAGTGTATGGTGTGTTAATTTGTGTTTGGGAACTGTACACAGTTGTGGGCCGTTTGCATTCCAATGTTTTTTCAGTCCCTGACTGACCTTGTCTTAAGCTTTTGGATTTTGTAGCTGGCAAAGCTCTTGCCAAATCTGAAATAAATCTAAGGAAATTGTAAAAAAGCCTAAATGTGCTGTGTTTGAAATGTAGTTATTTTATTTAGTCATACTTTTCCTGTCTATATGCATGTGTTTGTATCTCAGGATGTAGAGATCAGGACGAACGCTGCAAACTACCTACCCCAAATCAGTGATCTGCTGAACCGCGTACCCAGACAGATGCTGTTACTACTGAAGACCAACGACCTGCTCAGAGGCATCGAGTCCACCTTGCAGACCAGACATTCCTCCTCATCCTTCATCAACATGTCCCGATGCTGCACCAGGGCTCTAGCCAGGTAGGCCTGACCTCTTACCTCTGACCCTGCTGACCAAAATGTTCTCCTTGTCCTTCATCAACATCGCCTGATGTTGACAATGAAGGAACATCTTGTATCTTTACCTTGTTTGGCCAATCCACTCACTGGAAACAATTGACTCAGTGAAATTTTCTTTCTGTGGTAACTTCTCAGATTTGGCCATCCAGAATGAAATTAGTAAAATCTATGTTGCTTTATGCTACGTTCAGACCGATCCCGAATTGAGCGTGAAATTCGCTTCTATCGCGTCTAGTTGGATGCTTCAACAATTTGAATCCACTCGCGTGTCCAAAGCTCTAACACAGTTTTTGTCAAATGTTCAGCATTGTAAAATGCCAAAAGTAAAAGAACAATGCTGGGTTCATCTGTTTTGGGAAGTTTTTAATTAAAACCTATGAACAGGTAAAGGACATCATAAATAACCATTGACCATAAGGAATACATTTGACTCTTTGTTTTCAATTAATTGATGACTCTATAGGTGTGAACTCCCTTTACCTAAGCATTTTGGTGTTAATTATTGCTGGGGAGAGGGCACATCCAGGTTGTCAATGCATTCATAATGAATTCATAACAGCACAGCTCTATCAATTGGCTGTATATATTCTTAATCTGACATCCTCCGCTGATTGAGAATGTATTCATAGAGCAAATTATGAAGTTGGAAAAAGAAGTCTGAATTGTTATTTTGACAATTTGAATGCCACTTCGCAGACCAGAATGAGATCATGAAGATACGTGACAATTTTTCTAAAATCAAATTTGAACTTCCCTATTTATAAGTTTTCAATGTGAAAGACCATTTGTTTTCATGCAAATACTTGCTTCACAAACATATCTTTTGCATAGCGGGACAGGTATATATACTCGCTCGCTACCCTGAGCGAGCTGCCTAATGAGCGAGATAGCAAAATAATTAGACCTACTTCGAGTGATTTAGGTATAACATAGACACATTATAGATATATTTTAGATTTTTTCCCTTCGCCTGTGAAAGTTGGAAAGCTCAGCAATCCTGTCTGATCTCTGACTGACTCCTACTTGCCATCATCCATTCCACAAAGACAAATGTGCCATTGCTTTATTCAGGTTATTACTGTAAAATAATATGTAATTTATTTTTGTTTCTATGAGAAATGGAACCAGCCTCCAAAAGTAATTAACCGGTTCTGTTAATTTTTTGCTCTAACCAACACTGTCCAGAAATATGTTCTTATACACTAAAGTTGGTTGTCTTTACATAAAATAATAATGTTTCATATTATGATCTAGATTTAGATATGGAATGAATAGCATTCAATACAAAATGAAAATGTCTCATATATTGAAATCAAGTTGTGTCATAAAAGATTTGTTTTGTTGTGCTTTAGAACCACACCAGTCATATTACAAAATAATTTATTGAGGCCAAACATGAAATAACATTTTGAACTGAAAAATGTACAATATGTACAAACTATTTACAATATCAACCGTTCCTCCTTGTTGAATAACTCCGGGAGTTCATATCACATCACATCATCATGTGACAGCAGCAAGCAACGTGAATTCATCATGTGACAGCAGCAAGCAGGCTCCTGATTGGTTAATGCGGCGCAAACAGACACACAAGTTCCGATTTTTCAACTCGAGCGTCAGATGCCAATTCGCTTCAAAGGCGTGAATGCACAAAAAGCACCAAATTAAATCACTTCTGCTTACCGTGTGTCAAGTCAAGTCAGAAGCTCAATTCGCCTCGTTCGCGCAAACTGGACGCACGAACGATGTGAAATCGCATCCATTGTGCCGCGCTAAATGCGTCTATTGCGCCGCATGACCTCCAGACGCGCGTAAATGTGTCTTTACATTGATTTAACATGGAAATCACTTGCTCCAGACGCTCATTCACGTCTGGTCTGAATGCAGCATTACTGCTTTAAACATCACCACACTGTGGCGTAGACAGGATCTTTAACCCCAGAGCCCTAACCCTGTGCACCAGAGTAGGTCCTATCCCAGCATCTTCGTGAGTCCACCAGTAGTTTACGCACATGGCCTTAAGTGAGGCCCGCACGCATGCTTTGGCAAGTACATTTGTATCACTTCAAAGGTTTCAGCAGCCATCGTTATTTCAGCATGAGGGAAAAACATCTACGACTCACCCTTCCTCCAGTCACCTCACCCTCCCTCACTCACTCCCTCGATCTGCCTGGGTGTGTAATTGGGTGGCTGAATGCTGTGCTGTGATTATATTTTACTTTCGGTGGCAGTCAGCAGTGGCCATATTGATTCAGTCTCAGCGTTTTAATGAACAACTCCATGATTGTCGCAGAGGAAAAAAAATAATCATTAGGACACTGAGGAGGGGGTGGGACATGCGGGCCGAGGGGGAGGGTAATGAACACCTCCTGAAACAAAAAAAGTGGAGGAAGACATCGGGTGGAAAGGAGGCGAGAGAACAGAGTGAGGATGAACGAAGGCTGAAAGAGGGCGAGTCAGTGAGACATGAAACTCAATGTGTCGCGCCTCACCAGCTCTCTATTAGAACTAAGCTCCAGTACAACACATAATGCAGATCTACAGGGCATTAGATAGGGATATAGTGGGCTTGACAGTGCTCGCATGGCTAAAAATGTTTCCCAAATGTGCAAACCCTGGCATTTTGCTTTCGAAGATACAATGGGATTGACAGGGTTTGACAGAAACCAAATATCACTTAAATGAATGATGGTATGTGTATGCGAGCTGTCCTGGTTTGTGTGGCTGGGAGAGGAGTATTGCAATACAGACACTTCAACTCTCACCTGAAGGAGAACCCCAACAAACACACACATACATATACAGACACATTGCTGTCAGTTAGATCCCCCCCATAACACACATAAACACACTTTTTTCTCTCTTTCTGTCTCTTTCCGTAACAGACAGACAAACAGAGAGCTGTCAGGTAGACCAGTTAATAATGTCTCCTTGGTGTGGTCTGCGACCCCCAGTGTGTGGTTCAGAATACTTCTCATAAAACATTCAGTTGTCGGTCTGGTTCTGACCTCACCATGGTGTTATGCAATCAACAACACACCACTGGTCCCAGGTCGGCCCTCGAATTCCTCTGTTAAGGCGATAATGTTACTGATACAGTTTAAATACAAAAAAAATGTAAATAAACCTCAAATCTGAATAGTTAAAAAAGTTAAAGTGAGGTTTTGGCTTTCTTTGGAGAATATCTTTGTGCACAATTGTTGGGCAACTATTAGTGTGCAGAATAATTATCCAACTAAATGAAAAACGAACAGTTTCCCCATCTCACTTATAGAGAAAATAATAAACAAACAACTCAAAATTTACAAATGAACATTTTTGACATTTCCAAATTAATCAGTGACCAATATAGCTACCCTTCTTTTCAATAACAGTTATAAGCTAGAGTCTGTCAGTTTCTTGGTCTGTTGACAAAGTTTTTGTGCAGCAGCAACCACAGCCTCCCAGACACTGTTCAGAGAGGTGTACCCTTTTCACTGTAAATCGACTGTTTAAGGAATGACCACAAGCTTTCAATAAGGTTTGGGTCAGGTGAGGAAGGGGGCCATGTCATTATTCTATCATCTTTAAGGCCTTAACTGGCTAGCTAGTACTTCGATGCATGCAATGGAGAATTGTCCTGCATCAAAATCATGGTCTTCTTGAACGATGCAGACTTTTCCTGTACCACTGTCTTCTAAAAACTGTCAGTAGGTTTGTGAGTTGAGTTTGAGTCCATCTTCAACCCAAAAAGTTCCAACTAGCTTGTCTTTAATAATGCCAGCCCATACCAGTACCCCACCTCCAACTTGCTGGTGTCTGAGTCGAAGTGGAGCTCTGTGCCCGTTACTGATCCAGCCACAGGCCCATCCATTTGGTCCATCAAGAGTCACTCTCATCAGTCCAGAAAGCCTTTAAAAAAATATGTCTTTAAAATCTCTAAATCTCTTTTTTGGTCCATTTTGCCTGAGGGAAAAAAGCTGCCTAATAATTATGCACAACTTGATATAGGGTGTTGAACTCCATAGGCCACACCCTCCCTCATTACATAAATACACATAACCTTATATGTTTAAGTCCAACAAGCATTCCAGTTTATACAGCTTGGAGTTGGAACATATGCATAATAATTATGATATATGATCCAAATACTGACTTGCTTAATAATTGTGTATACATTTTTTATGTTGCATTTTAGAACAGTCAATCAAATGCAGATGGCCTGGTTTTGGTAATAGAGAAAAACACCTGTGCTCAAAGTAAGATTGCAGTAACTGGCTACTCCTGAACTAGAATGGCTCAGAGGAAGTGGGGCTTTAGGGTTAACCTTCTTGCTTACAGACAGTACGACAGAGATTTCACTTTTGCGGTCAGGGATTTGACCATGGTCCCCAGTCAAATACCCTAATCACTTAGCCACCTTGCTGCCACCTCCAGTACCATGCGATGTTCAGTATTTTATTTGAAATCTGAGCACTTACTTTTGTAAAGGTTATATATCTCTGTATTTCATTTAGGTAGACACCTGCACCAGGCTAATTAATTATTTACGTGATTGAGCGGATGTTGTTATATATATATATATATATATATATATTTACACATATATATATATATATACACACACACATTTCATTAACAGTGCACTCCGTAAAAAAGTAATTGGACAATAACATAAATATCAATCAAGTGTTCAGTTTACCTGTATTTTTGCTGTCAAATGTGTTTTGACACATTTTGTATCTGAGCAGACAATATATTTCTGCACACTTTAAATTTCCTCCTACTGTGGACATGACAAACCTGAGACATGTTATGTCATTTTTGCATTTACATTGGAGTTTTAAATATGTCAATGTTTGTCAAAGTACTGAACCAATCATGAATATTAAACACTTTGCTATTGCATTTTCCAATTAGCATATTCTGATGTAAACAATTTATATTATTACAATTTAATTTGAATCATGTCACAAAATACAAAGTCCATTTTCTTTTTCCAATTTGTTGTCACTGGAAGTAAATCCTAATCAACAAAGCTTCATTAGAAAGAGGATGTACAGTATATTATTTTAGCCAGAGTCGGTCCCTGGATAGAACACCAAATTCTGCTCAAAGTATTGCCGGAAGGACAGTTGGAACTAGAGGCACGTGCCCCCTCAGATTTTTGAGCCAAGTGGATTTTCTTTTTAATATCTGTATTTGTGGGCACATGTTTGCGTGTGTGCTTCACACTATGCCCCCTTAAAAACAATAGGTGCATGACGCTTGTGGTTGGAACCACACTGTTTTGTGGTCTATATATCAAATCACAATACCCCAGTGCAATAAAGGGGAAATTGCACTTCAAAGGATGCCATCTTATGGGAGAGACCTTTAAACTTTTCTCTGTTCTCATCAAAGAACCCATGGCACAGAGTAGGAGTGCTAACACCAATGTCTGGCTACAATTTCAATCTGGCACTCATCTCATCATTACCCACTAATCCTAGCCAGTTTCCAATTTGCACATTTGTCCACTCCCCCCACCCCCACAATAAAAAAATAAATGTGTACAACATGTAAGCAATCTGTAATATATGTAAATCTGCTCTGAATAAGACAGCTAAATGAATGTGAATGTAGAATTGTTATTGTTTTTTATTTCATTTGATTTAAGCCAAACATTCTAAAGTGATTCAACATGCTGGTTTTGTGGTGAAAATGCTCAGAGAGATCATGCAGTGGAACCCCTAGAGAAGTATGAATACAGTCTCTATCATTCCCAAAACGTTAATACAAATTGAGTGGATCATCTTCCCTCCTTAGCCTATTTTTAAAAAAGGTTGTGTTTTGTCGGTGGCACTTTCACAGTCTGTAAGTGTCTTGTTATGGAAATAAGTCCTGGACTTATAAGTCCTGTGTTTTTATCCTCAATTGTGTTTGATGTCTTTTCATGTGTAAGAAATTCTTGATACAATTAAAATTCATCAAATCAAAGTCAAGCCTCTTACCCAGTTTTACCAAAATTCATGCATTTCCATATCGGCTAAATGTCGAGGTGCTGGCAATTGTTTTGGGGGACCTTGCAAGTTTTAGGCAGATATACGGTATACCTCAATAACAATTTGCAAAAATTTCTTGGGAGTGCGAGTGAAAGGGGGCGGAGATGGGTGACAGCGGTAACAAAAATACATAATTAGCCATGAGTCACGTTATTGCTTGGATTTGAAGCAGTAAGTTTTACATCCAATAAAAGCAAGGATGTTAACAAAAAATAGACAATATACTGGCAATTTAGTGATATTTCTACAGTTATGGTCTTGACATGTCTTGAAAAAAAGTCCAGACTCCTCAATGTCCGAGACCGAGACAAGACCTAGTACAAATGCCATCAAAAAGTACTCTCGAGACCGGTCTCGAGTACTACAACACTGGTCTCCGGTCTCAATACACTCTGGTCTTGGTCTTGTCTTGGTCTCGGGTTAGGTGGTCTTGACTACAACACTGCAAATATCTCTTAAAGGAGTGTTCCACAGTAAATCAGTTTCATAGTATACCATTTACAAACGTTACCATAGATGATTTATGTCATATACACGTCTGTTCTTTTTCAATATATCAGAGAAAAGCCAATAGTATTTTTCAGTTCCTTTCGCATCCACTGGGGGGCTTCTGTATCCGTCTAAAGTTGAGTTACCACAACTCCCAGAATTCCAAGCGAATTTAGTGCCTGTCCCCGCTTGAACACACTGACACAGAACGGGCAATTCAACAGCACACCTCTGTAGAGCTGACGCTAGAAAGTTATACATATTTGTTTATGAAATTGTAGTCTAATT
>JACXGM010022269.1:0-16810 GCA_016801145.1 Umbra pygmaea | reverse complement strand
ATTGATACTCAGAATGAAGCCTGTACTATAGCTAATAAACTAGAATGCAGATTGATACTCAGAATGAAGCCTGTACTATAGCTAATAAACTAGAATGCAGATTGATACTCAGAATGAAGCCTGTACTATAGCTAATAAACTAGAATGCAGATTGATACTCAGAATGAAGCTAATAGCTAATAAAATAGACCCCATCCCGAGAGGTTGTAGAGGGATCATAACTGCCAGCCCTAAGGCATGTATCATTTAAAAAATATGATTTAAGTTTTAGGTTTAATCTGACAGGCAAGCTTAACAGGGAGTTACCACGCAGGCCCCCTTTCTCATATCACTTGCCTTCCAGCCCATAACGCATATCCTCAGATAAAGTTGTACGACAATTGCGATTTTCCCCCGTTAAGACTAGAAAAAGAATATTGTAGGAACAAATCTAGCAAGTCCTTTCATAGTGTAAAAACACTCTTTCAAGTGGATTTGAACAGATTAGTGTGTTGCTGTTTATATTAAATTTTGCATATCGAGGCTGTCTTACTTTATAACAGTGTGCTTTTTGGATTAAACACTGTGTGGTTTATTCTTCAGCTACTATGTTTCTTCATTCTCCCTGCACGTAGCAGATTGTGACAGAATGACCGACTTAAACAGGAGACAGTGAAGGAGTAGATGGGCACGAAGGGGCATAGCCTCGTACCAGCCAGGTGATGAAAAAGGCTTTTGACAGCGATGAAATGTAGGCGTTTAACACCCACTGTCTAGAGTGCTTCCAGTCATTTGAGTGCTGACCTTGCAAAAAACATAATCTATAGATCACTGTTTCGTTTATCTCTAGTACCAATAACACTATTTGACATGTCAAAAAAGCGTTCAATTTGCGGTGTTAAATAGAAATTGGTTATAGGATCAAGTAAGTTACTATCGGTGGGAGAGCTCAGGTTTAGCTTTTGTTTGGTACCTCTATGGTATCCTTGTAACTCTAACACAACATATGAGGTTTTGAAAGGGCAAGGTGGTTTGTGAGCATTTATCACAGAGCTTTGTGAGAGGATGAATTATCATTAACAGTATAAATCCAAACATGCATAACATTTTGAAAACTCTTATAGTCTATTTATAAGGACTAAAAATTATCAGAAAATATCAACTACCTGCCTTTTTTTGAAAGTTTGGGCAAATATTTACTATGCCTTCCACACTGAAAAAGCAACTTTGATGCTGAAATATATTTATTTGTTAATAGATAAACATTAGGAATTTTAATGCAGGCTACAGCATGCACAGCCCCTTATTTGCTTACAGTTAGTCAACACCTCATACACTCACCTAAACCATTATTAGGAACACCATACTAATACTGTGTTTGACCCCCTTTCGCCTTCAGAACTGCCCTACGTGGCATTGATTCAACAAGGTGCTGAAAGCATTCTTTAGAAATGTTGTCCCATATTGACAGGATAGCATCTTGCAGGTGATGGAGATTTGTGGGATGCACATCCAGGGCACAAAGCTCTCGTTCCACCACATCCCAAAGATGCTCAATTAGGTTGAGATCTGGTGACTGTGGGGGCCCTTTTAGTAAAGTGAACTCATTGTCATGTTCAACAAACCAATTTGAAATGATTCGAGCTTTGTGACATGGTGCATTATCCTACTGGAAATAGCCATCAGAGGATGGGTACATGGTGGCCATAAAGGGATGGACATGGTCAGAAACCATGCTCAGGTAGGCCGTGGCATTTAAATGATGCCCAATTGGCACTAAGGTGCCTAAAGTGTGCCAAGAAAACATCCCCCACACCATTACACCACCACCACCAGCCTGCACAGTGGTAACAAGGCATAATGGATCCATGTTCTCATTCTGTTTACTTCAAATTCTGACTCTACCATCTGAATGTTATTTCAGTCAAAGTTGCTCTTCTATCAGCTTGAAGCAGTCGGCCCATTCTCCTCTAAACTCTAGCAATCAACAAGGCATTTTCGCCCACAGGAATGCCGCATACTGGATGTTTTTCCCTTTTCACACCACTTCTTTGTAAACTCTAGAAATGGTTGTGCATGAAAATCCCAGTAATTTAGCAGACTGTGAAATACACAGACCGGCCCGTCTGGCATCAACAACCATGCCACGCTCAAAATTGCTTAAATCACCTTTCTTTCCAATTCTGACATTCAGTTTGGAGTTCAGGAGATTGTCTTGACCAGGACCACACCCCTAAATGCATTGAAGCAACTGCCATGTGATTGGTTGAGTAGATAATTGCATTAATGAGAAATTGAACGGGTGTTCCTAATAATCCTTTAGGTCAGTGTATCTTCATGGGGTGAGCACCAACTCATATCGTTCATCAAATGTTGTTCCATCCAATGAAGTTCATATTAGATTTAATTTACTTAATCTTATATTTCTTGAGATGGAACTTGATGTTCAGAACAGTCCTTGCTCACATGGAATTGTTATCTTTTTAATTGGCATCAAGCTAAACATATATTTCTTCGATGTAACTAAATGTTATTTGGTCAAAACACAAGCCAGACACAGGAAGGCACCAACAACGAGATAAGCTCCATTAGGTTTTGATGTCCTTTGTCCATTGTGTTGTGTGACCTCATAACCACGGCCAATAATGTATTGAGGATTCAATAACGTACAAAGACAATAAATGACCTCATGCTTTATTGTTCTACAATATCAAACCAAACAGAATGATATACATGATATATATGATCTGTGATAATGAACCCCTTACTGTTTGGGGTTAATTGTTTAAAACCCACTTACTTGCATAGTGTATCTAAATGTGCAAAACAAAGAAAATCCAATGTATTTCTTTTACTGTGGAAATGTTTTTTTCATTATTATAATGATTGGTGTTGCTGTTGCTATTTAGCACAAATGCCAGTAGGTGTTTCAAATAGGGTGTGCAAACAGAAGTGCTGCTTATTTAAAAAGTGCAATGTAGTACAATGCAAAACTAGCATGTTGATAATATCCATACAGTATCTGTAATCTCCAATGCTTTCTTACTAATACAGGACCTGAGACACCCCAATGAAAGAAATAGCCCTATCTTTTTCAGCCAGGCTTGAACACTTCACTTTTTGCACCAGGACAATCAGTGTAAAGGGTGGGGTTACAAGCAGAACAGTAAGTTATGGACACAAATAGTCAAATATAATTATGGGGTGTGTTTTGCTGCCTGTAGGCCTACTGTCCCCAGTCACATGCTTACTGACATCCAAGGACATTTCCACATCTCTATCCAGAAGATGTCCATCAATATGACAGAAAAATGTTGACTTAAACAGTACATATACTGTCGCAGAGAAGCTTCTATTGGTCATAAACTCAGTATCCCATCCCATTGCTAGAGATATTGGATATACAATATTGTTGGTTGGTTTCATTTGGATTGGTTTCAAGTTGCAAATACAAAATGATTTTTTGTCAGTGTTTTTCAAATCAGAACAATTCTTTAAACCTGCACTATTTTGTTGAAGAAAACAAAACAAAAAAAACAGTGTATTAGGACTAATAAACATTCAAAACGAACATGTGTTCAAGGGGTTGAAAAACTCAACTAACAGTAATACAAAATATAGACAATGCTTGCATAGCAAAATCAACATTTCACAACAGATAAGAGTAAATTGACTTTGCTCCGCCCAGACAAATAACTGGAAAATTGCATACAAAATGATATATGTATATATATACAGTAGTATAAATTAACTTGATGTTTTAAACCCCAATTATCCAATATGTTAAGTACTAACGTTTAATATTCTTAAAAATATATATTTTTGCAACTTGACTAATCCAAAAAACATTTTTTGGTTGTTTTCAAGTAACTGTTTTTGGTGATTTTGTGAAGGTAGCTAACACCGGGATTTGTTTGAATGTCAAAGTACTAGATTGCACAATTTATGTTATTTGATGTGTGTCTAAATTTGAGTTTTATAATCTCCTAACCCTCGCCCCTCTGGAAGGCACCATCTGAGTTTTGTCAGCAACACGTGACAATAGAGCCCCCAAGTGTTTCGAGGGGGCTGGTTTGATATTCACCCAGACAGGCTAATTATCCAATAGTATCTGTCTGCAGCCTGCAAGACTTCAAGTTACGCCTGCAAGACTTCAAGTTACGCCTCTCTCTTGCAGTCCGAAGACAGACCCGTCTCTAATTATGGGTGAAACGCCACAACCCTTTTCTCCTAGTGTCCCTCATGTTACTCTAGGTTGAAAGTGAACTGTCTTGACTGGGTGGGAGACAGCACGTGAACACGAATTCCGGCCCTTCACCGGTTTTACGTTTTTTTTAGTATCATAGAAAAGTAATTCTATTAATTCCGATACAGACAAGTGACAATTAGTCTAACTTGTTAAAAAACAAAAAATAGCAGTTTCTCAAACGTGTGCGGTCATACACGAAATTGTAGGCAGGGCAAGGACCCAGACCTCCTGTAGCCTCACCTCCTGATCATCCAAGATTAGCCAACCAAAAACTGTTACTCACGCTGCTGAACAAGAGTCCCAAAAGATGTAAGTCTGATTTTCATCTGAATATGTGCCTGTTTTTATTACATAAACACGTGTATTATAACAAACTTAATGGTTTGTTCATTCGATAGTTGTACCTTCTATTAATACGGGTAGAATGGTTTTGCTTGTAGGCTAGCGTTTCATCTTTTGAGTTGTTCGAAGACTACTTATACCATCATGCATTTTTTCGAAATATCTAAATATTGTATAGTTTGATATTAGTTATATAAGTACTTTCAATAATCATTTGTTACATATAAGGCATGTGATACTCGCTCTGTAAGAGTTCGAAAGTTTTCTTCGAGTTTCTTCTAAAGCGTATGGATGTCCATGTTCAAGAACGTTGTCAAAATTTCAAGCGTTTAATATCTTATTAACCCTCTTCTTTTGCTGGTTCACAAAACACGAATGTTATCACGGAGGTATCTCAAAGGAAGGGTTTTATGTCTTTGTACAAATGTATACAAACATTGTACAATCTGCGATCATTCGTTTTATATGTATATTTTTTGTTATATGTTAGGATAGTGTCCCTAGCGTGCGTTACTGTCCGAGGCGTCTCTATCATGATATTGTCACAGAGACGTGCTATTCAGTCTTACGCACATACTTTTCTCTCTACAGTAGCTAGTAGTTATATTTTTTTCTGAAATGGCTTTCGATTGGTTGATAGTCGTAATACATATAAACACAAAACAATAACTACAAAGAATCATATAACTAGAAATGAAATGTTGTGTTTTGTCTTTAGGAGAGCATAGAAAGTACCAGTATATGTTTAATGGCCAGTAGCCTACTACTTTTCTAAAGGTCTACTACTTTTATAAGTAGTTTTAAGGCACGACGCATCCCGAGGAGCCTGGATACATCCCTTTACTGTGGTATATTTGTTATAGGGTAAGGTGGGGTATCTGCCCCCCCTCTTTTTATTTCACATAATGCCCACAATGTTAACATGTCGCCAAATTTATCTCCCAACACTTTCCCTGGATTGCACTGATCAAGGACAACTAAAATGGTCCTTTGTTTAATAACAACTTTTGTAGATATTCCCACAAAATATTTTTGAGGTAAGTTGATCTAACTTTTTAATATTTTGAAAACCTTGTAGATCAGGTGTGATTTCTTTAAGACTGCAAGAGAAGCTCGGCTTTCCCTAAAATGACAAAAAATGCTTTAGAACACGTTCATCTCAAAGATGAGTTGGTTCAGAATCAGCTACATATATCAGGATGACTGACTCAATTTCCTTCTCATACATTCCCGTAATGTCACAGTGCATTTCCCTGTTGAAGCTTGGTGTCCATGGACTTCAATGGGGCTGCTTTGAACAGTTTTTTTCAGTACTTCAAAACTAGACAGTCATTGGATTAATGCTGCGATTATGTCCCGCCCACTCAGTGTCTCTCTGGAGGAGTGGGCTGGCCTGGACTCTGGGCTTCTGCATGATGATTTGAGGGTCTGTCGAAAGACTGCATCTTGTTTTGATTGACAGCAATTTTGTACTATAAAAAGTCACCAAAGCTAGATTTTGCAAGGGTAGTCGAAAGACAAGCTGCTGCAACCTATTTCTTGTTATTTGCTTGGCGAAATTGCCAGCCAATTTTCATCATACATTTTATACAATTATGCACCACATTCCTTGTTTCAGTTTAACCTAATTCCTACATTTTCTCCTTCAAGTTTAATATTGTTTTACTAGATTGTTTGTTCATTCATTCATGGCCATCCTTCATAACATCTTGGAGCAGATTCCTGGACAAGTTTTCAAATTTAGAAAGTATGCTGCTCTTAGAATAAGCCAATCCAGGGAAATTTGATGACATGAGACAAGTGTTTCCAGAGGAGGCCTTCCAAAGTGTCCTGAAAAGTAATGGCCATCACTTTGATACAGGGAGAATGCTAGCAACTAGGGGTGTCACAATACCAAAAATCCAGTAGTCTGTGCCAATACCAGTAAAATAACACGATTCTCAATGTTGATACCACAGTAAAAAAGGATTTTCTAAGATTCCAAGTACTTGAACTTGAAACATGGATTTCTTTATTAAAATAATTAAAAAATATCAAAATGTCATAACAAAACATAAAAACACGTGCACTATATCGTAGAACAACATAATAAAGTGTCCCAGACACATTACAGACATTTTCAAAAGGTACAGTGCAAAACAAACAACAGTGCAAAACAAACATGTTTTTTTTCACAACATTGTACACATTTTCTTGGCTAGTTCAAGGTTTTTGGAGAGGAAAATTACTATGTGAACATGGTCTTGGGTAAGTCCATGTTATTGTATTGGATAATAAAAGCTTTTAATCATATGTTCTTATCAGTTTAATATCTGATATGTTCCCCATCGGGGAACTATATATATTAAATTGATTTTTCGAACAGGGAGTCTGAAACGGGGCTTGCTTCGTCCGCTCCATGCATCGACTTCGTATTGCAGTACCTCTGGGAATGGTGCACCCACTTCCAGTGTGAAAATTAGAAAAGTACAGTATTATCCTCCGCCGAACGAAGCAGACTACCTAGCTAGTGAATTTTGCAACTGGAGTCGAAGCCCTTTTTGTTTGCTTTAGATTTTTCCTGCTATTTTCAGTATACCCTTTCCTGACAAAGTTAATTATTGCTAACACTGGCGTTGGTGTTTTGTCATTTTAGAACCGGAAGGTTTCGTTAGTATCAGTTCTTGTGACATCCCTACTAGCAACTACAGCTTGGTACCGTTGCAAAGAGCAAGATCGGGGAAAAATAATGAGTGGTGCATCATCCCTGTGGGTTAAACACAGCTGGAGACATGGCGCCTCAAATTTGGTCATGTTTTTTAGACAGTTTTTTTACTAAACACATTACAGACAGGAGTTAGGAAGTGAACATGACAAAATAACTCTGCAATGATGTAGGCCATCATCCTTCACAACACCAACAATATTTGGAAGTGAACAATAGCTGGGATTTCAAAATGTAAGTAAATGTAGTGAGAAATGGGTGCATCATTTTGATATTGACTTGTTTGTATGGCCCCCAAACATTGCACACTGGTCCAGGAGCCTTGGGGGCTTCACAATATGCATTTAAAAGCCGTATTCATCATGGTTTACATGCTTTTACACAAAGAAAACAACAAAATATACATACATTGAATAAGAGGAACCATTTTATTTTGATGCACATATTTGTACATTAGCAGGAATGTAGCAAAATATGGAGGTGAAAGCAGTTATAATTAGCCTATGTGACAATAAAATTCATTTAGGTTAAAATCAACAAATAATCGTGATAATTAGTCATGATCTCAATATTGATAAAATAATTGTGATTATCATTTTGTCCATGATCTCACAGCATTAGTGGCCACCATTATTTTCCAGCACTGCCTTAACCCTCTTGGCCATGGAGTTCACCAAAGCTTCACAGGTTGCCACCTGAGTCCACTTCCACTCCTCCATGATGACATCACGGAGCTGGTGGATGTTAGAGACCTTGTGCTCGTCCACCTTCCATTTGAGAATGCCCCACAGATGCTCAATAGGGTTTAGGTCTGGAGACATGCTTGGCCAGTCTATTCCCTTTACCCTCAGCTTCTTTAGCAAGGCAGTGGTTATCTTGGAGGTCTGGGGTTGTAATAATTTTATAATACTGCCCTGCAGCCCAGTCTCCGAAGGGAGGGGATCATGCTCTGCTTCAGTATGTCACAGTACATGTTGCTATTCATGGTTCCCTCGATGAACTGTGGCTCCCCAGTGCCAGCAGCACTCATGCAGGCCCAGAACATGACACTCCCACCACCATGCTTGACTGTAGGCAAGACACACTTGTCTTTGTACACCTCAGCTGGTTGCTACCACAAACGCTTGACACCATCTGAACCAAATAAGTTTTTCTTGGTCTCATCAGACCACAGGACATGGTTCCAGTAATCAATGTCCTTAGTCAGTTTGTCTTCAGCAAAGTTTCCGGGCTTTCTTGTGCATCATCTTTAGAAGATGCAGTGTGTGGCGTTTGGTCTGAGCACCTACAGGCTGACCCCCCACCCCTTCAACCTCTGTAGAAATGCTGGAAGCACTCATTTGTCTATTTCCCAAAGACAACCTCTGGATGACGCTGAGCATGTGCAGTCAACCTCTATGGGCGACCATGGTTAGGCCTGTTCCGAGTGGAACCTGTCCTGTTAAACTGCTGTATGTTCTTGGCCACCGTGCTTCAGCTCAGTTTCAGGGTCTTTGCAATCTTCTTATAGCCTAGGCCATCTTTATGTACACCATAAACACCAAATTTAAAACACCTGCTCCCCATTCACACCTGAGACTAAAGCTGGGCAATATGGAAAAAATCTAATATCACAATATTGTTGACCAAATACCTCAATATCGATATTGCGGCCATATTGTAGGGTTGACAATTGGTGCTTACAAAGAAATAGTTATTTATCAAAAACCTCATTGTGTAATCATCATTGATGTGTATATAATAACGAAGTGGGGTAAAGGCAAATTATAGAAAAGCTAGAACAGTCAGGTAAGTTCAGAAAATTTCATCACTTTACTGTAATCCAGCCTTTAAAACCAGAAAAAATATAAAACTTTTGTCATATCCCGATAATACGATATCCAAAATCTGAGACGATAAACAGTCTAATCACGATATCGATATAATATCGATATATCGCCCAGCCTTACCTGAGACCTTGTAACATTAATGAGTCACAAGTAGGGTTGCTAAATGTAGGAACTTCCCTTAATCGAGCATTGATAACGTTAACGATCAACCATCGATTAATCGTTATTAAAATGTAACGTAAAACAAACTATAGAAATCTTATAGGACTCATATTACAGCTGAAACCGCAGTAAAACGTTACAAGGCAAAATGAGGTTCCTGATTATGCTAACAAAACAGCTCCTCTATTTAACATTTAAGCCATGTAATATTTGAGTTTAGTTATGATATAGCTGTCCCAGACACATTTTTTTATGGTCAGCGACAAACCTCCAACGCCAAATAACAGCTCCCGTCACCAAAGTATGAACAGTTCATATCTTTGCTAGTCTTTGAGTTGCCCCAGACTCCCCGATTTATTTTTTTTTTTTCTGGCATTATTGATATTTTTGTGAAACTCGTGAGGAGCTGTAGCAAATGAGAGGGCAGAAACCTTGAAGTTTTCGAGTATACATGTGGAATTAACAGGGATAGCGGCAGTATCTCTATTTCATAGTACACAGAAGAACAGTCCCCAAAACGCATGCACAATATGTATAATTATGCAGTCTACCCAACGAGCGAGTGCACGAGGAAGAGAGATTGATTAATATTAATATTGTTTTTTTATCTAACTCAGAAAACCGTGCGACAAAGGTTGGCATTAAGAGTAAAAGCAAAGGCGGTTCTTTCATCATGTGAATAATTATTCCTCAAGCTAGCTAGTAACAACACTATGCAACAAAAAGACCAAACCAAATGTAGGCTGTAATGGTTTTAGTTTGACAGAATCGGATGCACTTTTCAGTTCGTCAGTCTTAACATTGCCAATGTCATATTGAGTGGCTGATGTAACACATACCAAGGATATTTGCTGCTGTGACAAAACATCCATGTTCTGGGCTTGGAAAACAGGCACTGATTGGGTAGCTGCATCTGATTGCTCCCGGGTCTCATCAATTTGCTAAGCGGATGGATCGTGGACATGTAGCTTCTGACTCGTAACGTTAATGCCAGAAGCACTAGCACCAGACTCAATGTTGATGCTGCTCGCGGCAGAATCAGAATTTGCGCCCCCTGGTGGCGCTTAATTGAAAATATTCTCATTGCTAGACTATAATGTGAAACAACCCGTTGCTCGTTTTCAGATTTGATTGTATCGAGTAAATTCTTAACGATCAATCAATCGATCGTCGATTAATCGTTAACATCCCTAGTCACAAGACACTGGGGAGGGATAATGGTTAAATAGGCCCAATTTTGACATATACACTTAGGGGTGTACTTAATTGTTGCCAGCGTTTTAAAACTTAATGGCTGTGTGTTGTTATTTTGAGGGGACAGCAAATTTACGCTGTTATACAAGCTGTACACTCACTACATCATAGCAAAGTGTAATATTTTCAGTGTTGTCACATGAAAATAATGAAATATTTACTAAAATGTGAGGGGTGTACTCGTGTGAGATATATACTATATATATATATATATATATATATAAATATATATATATATATATATATATATATATACTCACCTAAAGGATTATTAGGAACACCATACTAATACTGTGTTTGACCCCCTTTCACCTTCAGAACTGCCTTAATTCTACATGGCATTGATTCAACAAGGGGCTGAAAGCATTCTTTAGAAATGTTGGCCCATATTGATAGGATAGCATCTTGCAGTTGATGGAGATTTGTGGGATGCACATCCAGGGCACGAAGCTCCCGTTCCACCACCTTCCAAAGATGCTCTATTGGGTTGAGATATGGTGACTTTGGGGACAAGTTTAGTACAGTGAACTCATTGTCATGTTCAAGAAACCAATTTGAAATGATTCGATTGAATGATTGATTCATTATCCTGCTGGAAGTAGCCGTCAGAGGATGGGTACATGGGTGCCATAAAGGATGGACATGATCAGAAACAATGCTCAGGTAGGCCGTGGCATTTAAACTATGCCCAATTGGCACCAAAGGGCCTAAAGTGTGCCAAGAAAACATCCCCCAAACCATTAAACCACCACCACCAGCCTGCACAGTGGTAACAAGGCATGATGGATTCATGTTCTCATTCTGTTTAACGCCAAATTCTGACTCCACCATCTGAATGTCTCAACAGAAATCGAGACTCATCAGACCAGGCAACATTTTTCCAGTCTTCAACTGTCCAATTTTGGTGTGCTCTTGCAAATTGTAGTCTCTTTTTCCTATTTGTAGTGGAGATGAGTGGTACCCGGTGGGGTCTTCTGCTGTTGTAGCCCATCCGCCTCAAGGTTGTGCGTGTTGTGGCTTCACAAATGCTTTGCTGCATACCCCTTCTCTCAGCTTGAAGCAGTTGGCCCATTCTCCTCTGACCTCTAGCATCAACAAGGCTTTTTCGCCCACAGGACTGCTACATACTGAATGTTTTTCCCTTTTCACACCATTCTTTGTAAACCTTAGAAATGGTGGTGCGTGAAAATCCCAGTAACTGAGCAGATTGTGAAATACTCAGACCGGCCCGTCTGGCACCAACAACCATGCCATGCTCAAAATTGCTTAAATCACCTTTCTTTCCCATTCTGACATTCAGTTTGGAGTTCAGGAGATTGTCTTGACCAGGACCACTGGTCAAGTGGTAATGGAAATTAATTATTTAAAAATCATACAATGTGATATTCTGAATTTTTGTTTTAGATTCCGTCTCTCATAGTTGAAGTGTACCTATGATGAAAATTACAGACCTCTTCATGCTTTCTCTGTAAGTAGGAAAACCTGCAAAGTTGGCAGTGTATCAAATACTTGTTCTTCCCACTGTAAGTTCGTCTAGAGGTGGGCAGTATGAATAAAAATAATATTTTTATATTATTCCTCATTTTAAAGTGGGTAGGCTATTTGACGATATTTCTCCACTTTCTTGAAACAGTATTAAGATATACAAAGTGAGGTTGTTTTTAAATTTGACATTTTTTAAACAGGAAAACAAAGGAAACCCCAAAAAAGTGAGGGATCGCATGGTAGTTGGATATGAATTTCCATGCAGTTCATACAGTAATCACTAACATAATACAAATAGGCTTTAGTTAAATATAAAAAATATATAACAATTTAATTATATTTATTTAATGGTATTCTCTGTCCAAAAATATATCCTTACTATGGTTTTGAACTCACTACGGGCGGCAAGTGACTCATTTAAAGGGATTTGTCAGATTTTGCAGTGGCAAAAGAGAACAGCATGCTCTTCAGAATTGTTTGTGAGTTACTCATTAATGCTCTGCAACATACAAGGACCTCGAGAATAACCTGTTTTGAGAACTGTGATAAACTACTTCCGGCGAGGCAGTACATACCTGGGATTTAAATTTTTGATAATTGCTGTTTTACAATTTTTAATGTGGGACTTGGCTGAATTTGTTACCCAACACTTTTCTTGCATCAGTCTTTCTTCACCACTGGCTGGTTGAGTAGTTTCCCTCATGGGTTTGTTTACATGAACATGCAATTCACGTGGCTTTTTTTTCACGGTCACTAGTGGCATCATTCATTCCAAAATGAGCTTATTCTCATTCAGTGCAGCTGGTGAAATGACACTTAATTAATTAATTAATGACGTAATTAAGTTAATTTAACATAAACATTGAAATACTGGTAACAGAGTTGTATAAAAAATACAATCTGGCATAAATTAATACCTGTATATAGTTATTATTCTGTACCGTTGTGGTCAAAAGTTTTGAGAAAATCACAAGTATTGGTCTCCACAAAGTTTGCTGCTTCAGTGTTGATGATGGCAATTTGCAGATATTCCAGAATGTCATGACAATAGATAGATAGATAGATAGATAGATGAATTTCAATTAATTGCAAAGTACCTCTTTGCAATGAAAATGAACTTAATCCCCCCAAAAAAATCCACTGCATTTCAGCCCTGCCACAAAAGGACCAGATGCCATCATGTCGCCGATTGTCTCATTAACACGGGAGAGTGTTGATGAGGACAAGGCTGGAGATCACTCTGTCATGCTGATTGAGTTAAAATAACAGACTGGAAGCTTTAAAAGGAGGGTGGTGCTTGAAATCATTGTTCTTCCTCTGTCAACCATGGTTACTTGCAAGGAACCACGTGCCATCATCATTGCTTTGTCCAAGAAGGGCTTCACAGGCAAGGATATTGCTGCTAATAAGATTGTACCTAAATCAACCATTTATCTGAGATCAAGAACCTCAAGGAGAGAGGTTCAATTGTTGTGAAAAGGCATCAGGGTGCCCAAGAAAGTCCAGCAAGTGACAGGACAGTCTCCTAAAGTTGATTCAGCTGCGGGATTGGGGCACCACTAGTGCAGAGCTTGCTCAGGAATGGCATCGGGCAGGTGGGAGTGCATTTGCATGCACAGTGAGGCGAAGACATTTGGAGGATGGCCTGGTGTCAAGAAGGGCAGCGAAGAAGCCACTTCTCTCCAGGAAAGACATCAGGGACAGACTGATATTCAGCAAAAAGGTACAGTGATTTGGACTGCTGAGGACTGGGTTAAAGTCATTTACTCTGATGAATCCCCTTTCCGATTGTTTGGGACATCCAGAAAACACCTTGTCCGGAGAAGACAGGGTGAGAGCTACCACCAGTCCTTTTTCATGCCAACAGTAAAGAATCCTGAGACCATTAATGTGTGGGGTTGCTTCTTAGCCAAGAGAGCGGGCTCTCTACAAATTTTGCCTAACAACACAACCATGAATATACAAGGGTATTAATGCATTCTCAGAGAGCACCTTCTCCCAACCATCCATGAACAGTTAGGTGATGACCAATGCTTTTTCCAGCATGATGGAGCACCTTTCCCTAAGCAATAAGAGAACTAAGTTGCTTGGGGAACAAAACCTTGACATTTTCAGGAAACTCCCCAGACCTTAATCCCATTGAGAATTTGTGGTTGATCCTCAAGAGGTGGGTGGACAAACAAACCCACAATTTACCATGCAAGAATAGGCTGCATTTACCATGCAAGAATAGGCTGCCATCAGATGTGGCTCAGAAGTTAATGGACAGCATGCCAGGGTGGATTGCAGAGGGTCGCAGGGCTCTACAGTGCTACAATGTTACTCGCGTTTGAGACTAAAAGACTGTGTGCGCAAATGGCAAAATCCAAGCAGGGGCATGCTTATGCAAGTGATTTACACACCAAAAAAACTTTCCTTGTTGTAGTATTAATGCTTTTTCTTTAATTGATGTAAGTTTACAAAAAAGTTGCCCGCCGCAGTTACCGTTAGTGCTGGTATCAATGGTAGCTCTGAAGACTTTGAGCCCGTCAAATTCATTGTCATTTTCAGGTACTTTAATAACTAGTTGGATATATTGTTGTTGGAGATAAGTGGGCTTATTCATTACTTTATCATTATAGCATAATTCGCATATAGCATTTTACTACGTTCATCATCATAACAGTATTGGGCTGTGTATTAGCTTAGCTAACTAGCCAACATCAAGCATAAATGCAATCGATTAAGCAATAAACTTTTAACTTAGAAACATGTATATTTGATGTGCTGCCACCATTGGCCACATCTCTTTAGTTTTTTTAAGTACCGAAAAAGGTAACGTTGGGTACCGGTACCGAATTCCAGGTATCGTATTGGTACTGGCATCGGTTCAAATGCAAACGTTACCCAACCGAAGTTACACATGTATATTTTTAAGCATATTTTACAAACATATTTTATTATATATATAAAACAAATAAACAAAATAACCAGTTTAGATGGGACATTGATTTCCTAGTGCTGATTTTTGTCATTTGATCAAGAATTGCTATATAGACAGGATAAGTTGTGCATCCACAGTGTTTGCTAATGGGAATGTGCCGGTCTGTCTTTGATATAAATTATACATTTTAGGCTGTGTTTTCTTTGTGTATGTTTTGAAATGTTAAAATGTTTACATGCTGGTTGCTTGAGATCGATTTTGTATAGTGCTCCTAGATTTTCTTTTGTGCGCCTACGTTTTTCAACTTAGGAGCACATGTACTCCTTGTTAAAAAGGTCAGCATAGAGAGGTAAACACAGAAAATATTGACTCTCTACATAAACTGAAAGTCATTGTCAGAAAGCCTTTGACACTTCTGGAATACATGTAACTATACTTCAGTATACAGTGCATCTGGAAAGTATTTACAGCCCTTCACTATTTCCACATTTTGTTGTGTTACACATTTATTTGGAATTTGATTAAATTAATTATTTCCTTAAATTCTACAAACAATATCCCCTAATGACAATGTGAAAGAAGTGTGTTTGAAATATTAGCAAAAAGTATTAAAAATTCAAACGCACATGTACATATGTATTCACAGCCTCTGCTTAATACTTTGTTAAGGGACCTTTGGCAGCAATTACAGCCTCTGGTCTTTTTGAGTATGATGCTACAAGCTTGGCACACCTATTTATTGGGCAATTTTTCCCATTCGTCTTCACAGGATCTCTCTCAAGATCCATCAGGTTGGATGGGTAGTGTCGGTGCACAGTCATTTTCAGATCTCTCCAGAGATTTTCAAACGGGTTCAAGTCTAGGCTCTGGCTGGGCCACTTACGGACTTTCAGAGTTGTCCTGTAGCTACTCCTTTGTTATCTTGGCTGTGTGCTTAGGGTCGTTGTCCTGTTGGAAGATAAATTTTCACCCCAGTTGGACGTCCAGAGCGCTCTGGAGTAGGTTTTCAGCAATGATTTCTGTAAATTGCTGCATTCATCATTTCCTCGATCCTGACTAGTCTCCCAGTTCCTGCCGCTGAAAATCAAGCCCACAGCATGATGCTGCCACCACCATGATTTATTGTAGGGATTGTATTGGCCAGGTGATGAGCGGTGCCTGGTTTTCTCCAGACATTATGCTTGCCATTCAGGCCATAGAGTTCAATTAATGTTTCATCAGACCAGAGAATTTTGTTTTTCATGGTCTGAGAGTCCTTCAGGTGCCTTTTGGCAAACTCCAGGTGTGCTCTTATTTGTCTGTATTCTTCCTTAAACCTGTGCTTCGATATAATCCTTTCTCGGAGATCTACAGACAATTACTTGGACTTCATGGCTTGGTTTGTGCTCTGGCATGCACTGTGGGACCTTTATAGGTGTGTGCCTTTCCAAATCATGTCCAATCAACTAAATTTACCACAGGTGGACTCCAGTCAGGTTGTGGAAACATCTCAAGGATGATCAGTGGAAACAGGATGCACCTGAGCTCAATTTTGAGTGTCATGGCAAAGGCTGTGAATACTTATGTACATGTACATTTTTTATTTTTAATAAAATTGTTAAGATTTCAAACACATATTTCACATTGTCATTATGGGGTATTGTTTGTAGATTTGAGGGAAATATTGAATTTAATCAGTTTCGGAATACCATACCATACCATACCACTTTATTTATATAGCACAATTTAGACAAACGGCAAGGTTCCCAAAGTGCTTTACAAAGATAAGAGCAAAAGAAAAGAGCAACAAATAACATCAATAATAACAGCCATACAACAACAAAGACCACAACTGACTCTCATGGTGAATCAAACGCCAGAGAATAAAAATATGTTTTCAAGCG
>JACXGM010022268.1:5941-16910 GCA_016801145.1 Umbra pygmaea | reverse complement strand
TATGTACATATAGCCTACTCCTCTATTATTCTGTTAGGCTACATTGTCTATTATTGTATTATGTGGTTAATGTATTTCATAACATTTGGTTAGTAGGTTTTATGTGTCATTGAGAACAGGGGAAAGTAGCACAATCTTGTAAGTAAAGTATTTCGTAAAACAAATTTTAAACATAATTTAAGTACAACACAATTAAATTTAAAATAGAATATTTTAGGAAACTGTAGTCAAATCTGTACCATAGAATATCCAACTCAATTCTTCATAATCTAAAACCACCTAGTTGTAACATCGTCAAGATCCTCTACAGTCACGAACGCACCATCACAGGCGGTATACATCAAGAACCAGACTCACATGAACGCATTCCCATAATCCGGTCACAATCACCAGAATACTAAACACCTGTAAGCTTTTCTGCTTGGTATTTAAACCCCTCCAATTCCACTCACCTATTGTGAGGTATTGTTTGTTAGTGAGCAACGTACTGAGCGCTTCTTCCATATTATTACTGCTATTACTGGTCTGACCTATTTTTCCTGTTTTGAGTTTCGAGTTCTGGATTACCCTTTTGTACCGTTGCCTGGATATTGCTGTATAGTGTTTGGACCCCTGCTTGTTCCCCGGTTACGATCCTGCCTGCTCCCTGCTGATGAACCTCTGTGTATGACCCTCTGCCTGTCCTGAGTACCTGAATAGTGTATCTGCCTTCTGCCTGTGTGACTACCAGAATCGTGTACCAGACCTCTGCCTGTGTGCCTACCAGAATCGTGTACCAGACCTCTGCCTGTGTGCCTACCAGAATCGTGTACCAGTCCTCGGCGTGTATTACTGCCTGTCCCATGTACCTAACCTCAATCTGCCTCCTGACTGTTGCTGGTTGCCTTTAAGAACTAATATACATCTTGTGTGTACCTCCCTGACCCTGTTCATTACAGAATACCTCACCATCTTCTAGTTCGGCTGAATGGATACGGCAGAGCTGCATGACCGACTCGCTAAGCAAGAGGCCCGAATAGATGAATTATGTCAACTACTCCGGCGAGCCACTCCGCAAACTCCTCACCCTCCAGATCAGGTACCCCAGGCTGCTTCTCCGCACATTTCTATGCCTACAAAATATGATGGCACTCCGGGTCTGTGTAAGGGATTTTTCCTTCAATGTGCACTGTACATAAATCATCACCCAGCTCAGTTCCAGAATGACCAACATAAGGTTGATTTTGTAGTCTCCCTGTTAACCGGCAGAGCGCTTGAATGGGCTACTGCGCTGTGGGCAGCCAATTGCCCTGATTTGAATTATGAGACGGCTTTCCATAGGCTCTTTAAGGAGGTGTTTGATCACCCTGTGACTGGACGATGTGTTGGGGACCAATTGTGCGAACTCCGACAAGGCAGACATTCTGTAGCAGACTACGCCCTAGAATTTCGTACACTGGCTGCGGGGAGCGGTTGGAGCGATTCTGCCCTGCTTACCATTTATCGCCGTGGGTTATCCCGGGAGCTGCAAACAGAATTACCTTGTCGGGGTGACCAGACCGATCTACATAAGTACATTTCAATGTCCATCTCCATCAACAATCTGTTAACTGCCAAGGCTTCCAGCAGGACCCCTAGAGGGGCATCCCTATATCCTGGACCCCGATCGACAGCGCCCCCTGACCCAGAACCCATGCAGCTTGGACGCTCGCCTTTAACCCCCTCAGAACGACAACGCAGATTCCGAGAAGGGCTGTGTATATTGCGGGGAAAAACAACACCTAATAGAGAACTGTCCTGTCAGACCACTCAGGAGGGGCTCTTCTACAGCCGCTTCGGGAGGAAAGGTAGGACCTTGTATCTCTTCCATTCCTGCTAGACAGCAATTTAATTGACCTGTAACTCTTACTGTGGAGGGTGTTACAGTTACCATGAATGGTTTAGTTGACTCTGGAGCGGCAGGGAACTTTATTGATTATAAACTGGCACAAACGTTGGGTGTGGAATTAATAGCTCTTTCATTTCCCCTAAGGATTAACGCATTGGATGGGCAACCACTTGGAACGGGAGTTATTACGCACCAGACCCCCCCGATCCTAATGACAGTGGGGGTTCTACATAAAGAGCGTATTCAACTAATGGTGTTATCGTCGTCTAGGGAACAGTTGATTTTGGGATTCCCCTGGCTCTGTCGACATGATCCGACGATTTCCTAGAAAGAAGGGGAATTAAAAGCATGGAGTTCTGACTGCCTGAAACATTGTATTACTACAACCTGCCACGCCACCTTGATTGAGGAATGTCACGCCAAACCCGCTACCTATATACCTGACGTGTACGATCAATTCAAAATGGTGTTTTCCAAGGAACAGGCATCCATCCTTCCACCACACCGACCTTGGGATTGCGCCATTGACCTAGTCCCAGATGCGGCTTACCCAAAAGGAAGGCTCTATCCTCTGTCACTACCAGAGAAGGAATCATTGAACTCTTACGTAGAGGAATCCCTGCAGCAGGGCACCATTCGGCCGTCTACATCTCCTGCTGCCTCCAGTTTTTTTTATCAAGAAAAAGGACGGTGGGCTCCGTCCATGTATAGATTACCGGGACCTCAATGATGTTACTATATAAACATAGGTACCCTTTACCACTTATCCCAGCGGCCTTGGAACAGGTAGGGCAGGCAGGTATTTACACCAAATTGGATCTGCACAGTGCATACAATTTAGTGCGAATCAGAAAAGGAGATGAATGGAAGACCGCCTTCGTTACGCACAAGGGTCATTATGAATACCGGGTAATGCCTTACGGATTAACAAACGCTCCAGCGGTGTTCCAATCATTTATAAATGCCATTTTTCATGACATGTTGGATAGATTTGTGGTCATTTATATAGATGACATTTTGATATACTCCTCCTCACTACCTGAACACATTTCGCATGTTAAACAGGTCCTTCGACGTCTCCAGGACAACCACCTTTATGTAAAGGCAGAAAAGAGCGAGTTCCACGTTTCTACTGTGTCGTTTCTGGGCTTTGTTCTTACGCCTGGAGGAGTTCGGATGGATGAGGGGAAGATTGAAGCGGCGCGCCAGTGGCCCCTCCCGCGCACAGGAAAGGAGCTCCAACGCTTTCTGGGCTTCGCCAATTTCTACAGACGGTTCATACGTCAGTTTAGTACCATAGCCGCTCCCTTGCATTCCCTGGCTAATCACAAGACGCCTGGTCTGACCTGGAACGACGACACATGAAGGGCTTTTTGGACGCTGACACAGCTCTTCACCACAGCACCTGTTCTTCGGCAGCCTAACCCGGTGCTCCCTTTTACAGTGGAGGTGGATGCCTCAGAGGTGGGGGTTGGTGCCGTGTTATCTCAAAGGAACAACGCTGATTCTAAGGTACACCCTTGTGCTTTTTTTTCCCGCAAGCTGACCCTGTCGGAGCAAAATTATGACGTGGGTAACCGTGAGCTGCTGGCTATTAAACTTGCCTTGGAGGAGTGGCATCATTGGTTGGAGGGGGCACGTCATCCTTTCATAGTTCTTACAGATCATCGTAACCTGGAGTATTTGAAAATTGCCAAGAGACTCCACTCCCATCAAGCCAGGTGGTCATTGTTTTTCAATAGATTCAATTTCTCTGTGTCTTATCTTCCAGGAGCTAAGAATGTTAAAGCTGATTCCCTGTCCCGATTATATGACCATCGCACAAAGCCTGCGGTCCCGGAACCCATTCTGCCGGCTGCCTGCTGGGTAAGACCCATTCAGTGGGACATTGACACTCTAGTGCAAAACGCTCTAATTACAGACCCCGCTCCTCCTGAAACTCCTCCGGGGAAGATCTACGTACCGGCCAGTATCCGTCCCCGATTGCTACAATGGTGTCATACGTCGCTCAGCACTGGACATCCAGGTATAACCCGAACCATCCAATTGCTGTCACAGAAATAATGGTGGGGGTCGCTCAGAGACGATACTTCTGATTATGTACTGTCTTGTCCCATATGTGCCCAATCAAAAACCCCCCGCCAGTTGCCTGAAGGGAAACTTCTCCCATTACCTGTGCCCAGTAGACCATGGTCCCATGTAGCTATGGACTTTGTCACAGACTTACCCCTGTCCAATGGGTTCACCATCATCTTGGTTATCATAGACAGGTTTTCTAAGATGTGCCGTCTTATTCCATTACCTAACCTGCCTAACGCTATTGAATTAGCGGAGTGTGTCTTCCAGAATGTTTTCCGGCACTACGGCCTACCCGAGGACATTGTGTCGGATCGTGGCCCGCAGTTTATGTCGCGGGTGTGGAAGGCCTTTTGGGATCGTTTGGGGGTGTTGGTCAGCCTGTCCTCGGGTTATCACCCGGAATCTAACGGTCAGACAGAACGCCTCAATCAGGTGGTCGGAATGTTCCTCAGACAACAGTGTTCATCACGTCCACATGACTGGAGCCATTTCCTGCCTTGGGTGGAGTACGCCCAGAACTCCCTGGTCCAGTCATCTCTAGGTATGACTCCATTCCAATGTGTTTTAGGTTATCAAACCCCTTTATTCCCATGGGACACTGACCCTGCTCCGGTCGAGGCAGTTGAGGCCTGGTTTACTCGCAGCTCGCGCATCTGGGATGACGCGCATCAACACCTGGAGCGCGCATCAGGCACCCAGAAGAGGCAAGCTGACCGGCGCCGTCGTCCGACTCCTGTCTATCGCCCTGGTCAACGGGTGTGGCTATCGACGCGGAACCTTCGGGGACAGTTGCCGCCCCGGAAACTGGCGCAGAGGTACATTGGCCCTTTTAAGATATTAAGGCGTCTTAACGCAGTCACCTATCGCCTGCTATTGCCCCGCCAGTATCGTCTGTCCTCTGCCTTTCATGTGTCTCTGTTAAAGCCTGTGATTTACAGTCCTATGCACCCCCCTGTGGCTACCCGGGGTCCTCCGGCTCCTTTGGAAGTGGATGGTGTCCCCGCGTATACTGTTCGGGAGCTGTTGGCCTCCCGTCGTCGCCAGGGGGGCCTGCAATATCTGGCGCATTGGGAGGGCAATGGTCCTGAGGAGAGGTCTTGGGTTCCTGCGGCGGATGTGCTGGACCCTGAGCTGCTGGACGCCTTCCATAGGGACCATCCGGATATGCCTGCTCCTCGTTCTAGGGGTCACCCTCCTTCTAACGTTGTGAATTTTACAGCTACACTAAAACCGAGATTTCTGCTAGAACCCCAACATTCTAAGCTTTAAGGAGATATAAGACTTGTATATATAACCTAAGAAATGAGGGTGCTAGCCGTGTTTTCCTTTTGCCATTCAAAATTTAATATTAGGTACAAAAACGGCTAGTTGATTAAACAAGCTAACAGCTTTTACTGCGGTCAAGCCAGCTGCGGTTTGAAAATAATCGGTCAAGCCAGCCGCTAAAAGAAAGGGAGTGTGCGCCTATTACTATGAGAACGGTAATTTCATGAACAGCCGGGAGAGAACACGCTTGCGTCTAAACTTCCCTCTTTATTTCATTCTCTCTCGTTTTTTATTTCTCTCGCTCTTCCATTCCTTATTTATTTATCTCTTTCATTTTTTTCCAATTCAAATAGCTTTATTGGCATGACGTATCGATGTACATATTGCCAAGGCATATCTCTTTCTATCTCTCTCGCTCTCTTTCTCTGTCTCGTTATTTGCACATATTTGTGAGAGACAATGTTTAGAATTTTTGTAATCTATGTTATCATTTTTTAGACTCACATTGTCTTTTTTTATATGTCACATCTCAAGACACTGTTTTATGTACAGGTTTACAGCATAACCAAACAAAATAAAGTATTCACTCTTTCTATATATATTTCCTGCATATGGTTTGCTGTTCTCTTGTATTCAATGTCCCATACACTATACACACCCAATGTGAAACCAAATATAGGCCATTTTCGACTTCATAGGCCCTTAAAATCCTTATTTGAAATAAGTATAAAATACAATAGTCAGGTTTAATAAAGGACGTCCCATACATTATGCAAATCTCATATGAAACTGTTTTACTGTAGCATTTTGAAGACATGTCACTTTAATTGACTTCAGTGGCCTATAAAGACCTAATTTCAAATAAGTAGAAAAAACTAATGATTAGTTTTAATAAAGGACGTCCCATAAAGTATACAAACCTGATATGAAACTATTTTACTGTAGCGTTTTGAAGATATGTCTCAATAATCTACTTCAGAGGCCTATAAAGACCTCATTTCAAATAAGTATTAAAAACTAACAATCAGGTTTACTAAAGTAAAAACCCAAACAGTATAGAAACCCAATATGAAGCTGTTTTACTGTAGCATTTTGAAGATATGTCACTTTAATTTAGTTCAAAGGCCTATAAAGACCTTGTTTCAAATAAGTAGAAAAAACTAATGATCAGGTTTACTAAAGGACATCCCATACAGTATAAAAACAAAATATGAACCTGTTTTACTGTAGCATTTTGAAGATGTCACTTTATTAACTTCAGAGGCCTATAAAGACCTTGTTTCAAATAAGTAGAAAAAACTAATGATCAGGCTTAATAAAGGATATCCCATACAGTATATATACCTGATATGAACCTGTTTTACTGTAGCATTTTGAAGATATGTCACTTTAATTGACTTTAGAGGACTATAAAGATCTCGTTTCAAATAAGTAGAAAAAAGGAATGATTAGTTTTAATAAAGGACATCCCAGACAGTATAAAAACAAGATATGAACCTGTTTTACTGTATAATTTTGAAGATATGTCACTTTAATTGACTTCAGAGGCCTATAAAGACCTCATTTCAAATAAGTAGAAAAAACGAATGATCAGGCTTAATAAAGGACGTCCCATACAGTATAAAAACGAAATATGAACCTGTTTTACTGTAGCATTTTGAAGATGTCACTTTATTAATTTCAGATGCCTATAAAAACCTCGTTTCAAATAAGTAGAAATAACGAATGATCAGGCTTAATAAAGGACGTCCCATACAGTATAAAAACAAAATATGAACCTGTTTTACTGTAGCATTTTCAAGATATGTCACTTTAATTGACTTCAGATGCCTAGAAAGACCTTGTTTCAAATAAGTAGAAAAAACTAATGATCAGGGCCCGTATTCATAAAGAATCTTACTGCAAAGAGTAGCTCCTAGTGAGAAAATTCTAAGAAAATTCTTAGAAATGTGGGCGTTTACTCTTAAAATAAAAAAAAATCCTAGTCAAGAAAAAAGTAATTCAGAAAGCATCTTAACTCTTAAAAAAGGTCCTAAGGCCAAAATGGGTAGGAGTACAGACGAGGACTTTTAAGAGGCTTAAGAGTTCCTTCAGTAGAGGAGAAAACGGCAGAATTACGAAGAGGGAGAAGAAATGTGTTGCAGACAATGGATGACAGTGAATCAATAAGACGCTATAGATTAGATCGTGGAGGTATCATGTTTGTGACCGATCTTATTAGAGACACGCTAACATCTCCGACACAGCGCAGAAATGTCATATTGCCAGAAATGAAAGTAATCACTACATTAAGATATTTGGCAACTGGGAAAATGCAACAATGTAGCAGTGATGATTTGGGTCTGTCACAACCTTCTGTAAGCAGAGTGATCACACAAACAGTTACAGCACTTTCAGAACCTCTTATTGTGTCGCAGTGCATTTCCTTTACACTGGACATTCCCACCTTGCAGGCATAAAAAAATGAATTTATAAATATAGCAACCTTGTTGTTGGAGTAATTGATGGAACCTACATCCGAATTATTCAACGTGATCTCCGAAATACCTGATACTACCACGGACACTTAACTTCAAACTCTGTGGCAGTTTCACGGAATGGCCTAAAATTCTGTGAAACTGCCTCGGATCCTTAACTTTTAAATCCGTGACAGTTTCACGGAATACTTAAAATCGCTCAGTTTTTTCCTTCTTGGACAACCAACCAATCACAGTCTTCAAAAGATTGTGTCATACATAGCAACAGGGTCAGCCCCGCTTCCTCACTAAGATGACAGTTTTTGTCTTTTCCTTGCTCAGAGTTGCTCTTAGATCGGTCTGGAATCGCTCTTAAGCTAAGACTCCTTTGTAAAAGTTTTTAAGCTATATTAGGAGTTTTCTAAGAGGATTCTTAGAATCTTTATGAATACGGGCCCTGGTTTACTAAAGGACGTCCCATACAGTATAAAAACAAGATATGAACCTGTTTTACTGTAGCATTTTGAAGATATGTCACTTTAATTGACTTCAGAGGCCTATAAAGACCTCATTTCAAATAAGTAGAATAAACTAATGATCCGGTTTCCTAAAAGACGTCCAATACAGTATATAAACCTGATATGGAACTAATTTACTGTAGAATTTTCAAGATATGTCACTTTAATTGACTTCAAAGGCCTATAAAGACCTTTGCAGCTTCTCACACTTGAAATTGTACAGTACCGGTACATACTTAACAGACAAGAAAGTATTAAGACTACGTGATTTATTTTATTTTAATGCGTGAAAGTTTTATACAGACTTTCCGAAACACATTGAAGTTATACCTTCTCTAATTTGGGTCCAGTAGAGCTAGTGTCTTTCACTGTCTTTGGTCTCTCCACAACCTTTTTGCGTCCTTTGACTGGAGCCTAAACCATTCACGTCACAGACAGGAAGATATACTGTAGCTCACTAGATACACTGGAAATAGTCTTTTAATAATGACTTTCAGAAACACATTGAAGTCATACCTTATCTAACTTGGGTCCAGTTGAGCTGGTGTCTTTGGTCCCTCCACAACCGTTTTGTGTCCTTTCACTGGAGCCTAAACCATTCACGTCACAGACAGGAAGATATACTGTAGCTCACTAGATACACTGGAAATAGTCTTAATTATGACTTTCAGAAACACATTGAAGTCATACCTTGTCTAATTTGGGTCCAGTAGAGCTGGTGTCTGTCTTTGGTCCCTCCACAACCTTTTTGCATCCTTTGACTGGAGCCTAAACCATTCACGTCACAGACAGGATGATATACTGTAGCTCACTAGATACACTGGAAATAGTCTTTTAATAATGACTTTCAGAAAGACATTGAAGTCATACCTTATCAAATTTGGGTCCAGTAGAGCTGGTGTCTGTCACTGTCTTTGGTCCCTCCACAAACGTTTTGCGTCCTTTGACTAGAGCCTAAACCATTCACGTCACAGAAAGGAAGATATATTTCACACATTACCTACACTAAAATTAGATTTGTGGCTTCAAAAATCATTAATTTATTAGTGCATTTACATTTCAAATCTGGATTCAGAAAATTATATTTTTTTAAATGAATAGATGTTAAATGTTATAATATTAACAGTAGACATGTTTTTATTTAAAATCGTTAGGCACAATGAAGTGTGATACTATTTTATATGATACTGGAATACCACTGTGGTTGTCTGGAATGGGAAGCCCTTCTTTATTGATGACACGTAGATGCCTTTCTTAGAAGGCTTCCTTTCTCTCCAGCGTTCAACATTTATCCTGTATGTCTTGAAATAAAGCAGATTCATCGGAAGGATAACTTAAGAAATAAGTACGTACTTCTACTGAAGGAAAAAAATTCAATAAACCTACTTTTCTCTTGCGTGTAGAGTCAGAGAACTCCATTAGGAGAGCATTATGAGTCTGTTGATAAATCTGCACAAAATCATCAAGCCTTGTGAGACGACGTCTCTGGAATCCAATTTTTTTCAGATCCCATTGGCTTTTCTCCATTATACCCTGTGTCTTGTTGTCCTCAGTGTAGTTCTAAATTATTGGATAAAATAATTACTAAGAGTTAAAGAGTACACATATTTTGCATGTAGTTTTGGACAAGTTATGTATTCACTGTGTAAGACATTATCAATCATGTACCTGTGTTCCTGACTGGTTGCAACGCATAAAAATCTTGGACAAATGTTTGTAGGCTGGTCCTTTTCCATGGCGGCCAAGATCACCTATATTCAAGTAACTAATTTAGACCTTAAAATGTATAATGACGAATACCCACAACATATTATTTACTGCAGTGAACACAAAGTAATGGATCAAATATGCTATATTATATTTTCTTTCACAAAAACTAGGTAAATACATGTCGATTTAAGATTAAGTTTTTTTATGGCTGTAACAATGTCAAATTTTTACATTTTTTAAATCCAACAACCTAAAAAATAAGTGGTCTCTTACCCAGCATGAGACCAGACCACAAAACTGCCTGAGGTAGGAAATATTTGACAAGGTTAGGAATGAATGTAGGTGAATGATACTCATTTGGCTCCCCCTTTTCGTCTACAGGTGCGTTTGCCACTATTTCCTCAAAATTACTTTGAAATGATGTGGGTCCCATGATGATCTGCAAATGAACAGATACTTTCAGTCTGTCTTTAAGTAAACAAACATCTGGATTATTAAGTGTGGTTCCATAAAAGGAGGAAAAGTGATACTGTATCAGTACTTGATGTCAAATGAAATCATGGGTGATGATTTTTGAGGACTATATGTCATCACATAAAGCCAATGCTATATGACACCCAATGCTGGGTCACTCAAATTTGCAACAGTGCCTTAAAATAATTGCAGCATCATCCTACAATCATACACCATGATACAAGTATGGTATAACTACTAAAGTGAACCAGAAGCATACAGCTGTACACTGCACAAATCAGACAAAACTCAAAGTCATTTTCTGCATGGTCGCTGCTTTCATCATTCTATAATTACATGCAATTAACACTAAACCAAACCCTAACCATATTGTAAGTACATAGTAACCTAATATGACTCAGTGTAACGATTCCCAGTTCTCCTTCCCAGAAAACGGCCACTTCCTTGGTTTATGTTGCTCAGAACTACAATTCCCATTCCCCAGTTCTACTTCCTGTGGACTACAGCTTCCCTAGTCATGCCTCCTCAGAACTACATTCCCCATACCCGGACTCAATTATCCTAATTCACCACACCTGCTCACTCCATTCAGTATTTAG